>CAKAOH010018843.1:544-37562 GCA_916701665.1 Sebastiscus tertius
AGAGGTCGAGAAGAGAGGAAGAAAAACACAACAAACAGGTGCCTACAAACTACCCAAAGTGAGACAACGACGGAGGATAACTCGGTGTTTACTAGAGTTTCGCTCCTACTCCGGTGTGTGTTTGACGGTACATTGCGTCCAGGACGGTCCCGGTGTAGACTATCTGTTGCATCCCCCCCGGTGTGTTTGTTTACCGGGTATAAAGAGAGGTTTGTTTTCTCTCCCGTGATGTTTCACTGTATCCCCCTGTGGCGGTGCAACCGTCATGTTGAGCTGATCGATAAGCGCCACTGCTCGCTGCTCTATGTGCCCGATGAGATCTACCGATACGGACGGAGTCTGGAGGAGCTGCTGCTGGACGCCAACCAGCTCAGAGACCTGCCCAAGGTGAGCAGAGAGAAAACTACACTATATAATGTTAATGAAAGGTTTAACAGACAGCTTAGTTTGTTTTTTTTAAACAATATTTTTATTGAGTTTTACATATGTACATCTATACACACACAGACAGACTAACAATATTAATAATTCAATTATACAATGAAATGTTTAGTCAGAATTTCCAAAGAAAGAGACATGACATTTCATGTATTTCACTTATCTAACAAAAAACAAACAAATAAAATAAAAGATAAAACAAAATAAATAAAAAAAACAATATTTTTATTGAATTTTACATATATACATATATACACATACAGACACACTATAACAATATTAAGAATTAAATTATACAATGAAATGGTTAGTCAGAATTTCCAAAGAAAGAGAGACATGACATTTCATGTATTTTGCTTATCTAACAAAAAAAACAAACAAATAAAATAAAAGATAAGACAAAAATAAATAAATACCTCAAAGAAGAAGAAGAACAACAACAATAAAAAAAAAATTCAACAACAGCACTCAGCAACACACAGCAGTTTCAATTTGACTGTAACATCCAGGAAACTCCAACAAAGGTTTCACAAACATTTTCAAGTTCTGCTGCTTTTCCTCTGGTTATGTATGTAAAGTCTCTCCAGTACAACACAAGATGCCATCTCCCTCACCCATACATGTATCGGAGGTAAATCCATTTTTCTCCAAAACAAAGCTATCATTCTCCTGGCTTGCAGGAGTCCAAAGAGTCCAAAGTCAATTAGAATGAACTGTTTTGAGCTAACGATAAAGTTATCTGGATATATACCTAGTATACATGTCTTTGCTTGGTGAGGCACCTTCACTCCAATCTCAGATATATTCTGAACAATTGTTTCCCAGTATCTTTTCTAACTTCGGACAATCCCATACACAGAGAAACAGAGTACCCCTTCCTTCTAAACATTTAGTGAGGCAGCTTATTTGTAGTTAACATGACATCCCTCCTCCAGTTATAAAGTGGTTCTGACACAGAGCTGCTGCTGCTGCTAGCTGAGCTGATCAGGCATCCCGTGAGAGTCCGGTGGGACCTGGGGACAATAATTACGCAAGATCAGCAACCCTGTGTGTAGGTGGAAAATTCCCCCCTGAACTACACCTCCCACCACAGGTTTACTACGCGGATGTGTCAGAGTCTGGGGGGTTGATCATAAAACATCTTTATATGGTGTCTCATGCATTCACAGCCCTGGCATTGTGTCTGATATGTCAAACCTGTTTGGGCAGGTGAGCCCACACTGAGGTCACAAATACTCTCTAATCTCTGATGCTTTCTGCATGACAAGACAGCCATGATGACTGTGTGTGGGAAAACATATCTATTTCAGGGAGTTTAGCAACATCTTAAATCACAATCTTTATGTCCTCAGTATCATGATAAATAAAGTGGTATGGTCAGGGAGTGACATTAGCACCTGCCACCTGCCAAATACAGGGGAAATGTTGGCTTTGGTAGGCAACAAATTCACGTCACCTGACACCATGGCAGACCGGTTTTCCTTATATTAAGAAATATTATTTTTAAAAAGCAATTCTAAAGCCTAAATTAAATATAGTTATGGATTAAGGTTACATGATATATTTTAAAAATTCTACGGTCTGGTACCACTGACTCAGTGTTCACATAGATTTCAGAAGTGGAAGACAAAAGTGGACTCGGAGAGCGCAGACCTCCGCCAAGGCAGGTTTAATGTACGTTACCTCTGTCCCCTTGGCGGAAGTAAAAATTGAGCGGCCAGTAGAAATGTTCAGTGATCTGCCACAGTGGCAGGTGAGGAAAAAGGTTAATTTCAGACCCTGGGTATGGTGCTCTAGAGCGATATTTATACCATGGTGTGATATGAATTAAGATAAATATCATTACTAGTGTGGATATGATTTAACAAAGTAGGTAGAGGTTCCAAATAAGACTCAACTGTTATGTAAAGGTTCATTATTGATCTTGGAATTAATTGTTACAACAAAAACAAATGCATAAGGCCGTGAGATATGGTCGAAAAATCAAAACTGACACATAGTGAGGCATACAGCTTATTAATTAAACACTGGTAACGGATCGGTACTCAGTATCGGCGGATACACAAAGCCCAGGTATCGCTGCTGGTATCTTCATTTCATAATTTCATTTAAAACTGTATTTCTTCTGCCATGGTGGCAGTAGACCAGAAATTTTGACCTGCCACACCTAACATTTATCGTGTATTTGGCAGGTGACAGGTACTTCTTTCATGATTAAGTATTTAATGAAATAATTGATTCTACACTATGCACTGCGGGGGCCATATTTGTAGGAACATGAAGTCATCTTTCAAGTCAGTCACAACAAGCACAACTTGACTGTAACCCTTAACAGACAACACATTGTGAATCATAAGATGATTGAAGTACTCCATCACCGCCGCTCTATTTTTCTTTAATAGAAACTGTGTAGGAGGTCTGCAGGGGTTACTCTGTGTGAATTACTGGCAGGCTTTGGTGAGGTGGGGATACACACAAGCCTTGCCTTCTTACTTGTGACCCTAGCACTCTGGATTAAGTGGGATGTTAGTCAAAGGATTTGCAGGTTATTATGCATGAGCACGAATGGTTTATGTAGTATTTCTTTATGAAACTCTAGATCCCAGAGTCTGACCTGTGGTGTCTTTCTGACATATAACCCAGAGCTGCTGCTGTGACTGAAAGGATGATTGTGACTTTAGTGGTTTTGTAGCATTTTCCCTTTAACTTTAGCAGCCAAACCGGTTTTTATTGTAGACGGCGCTCTCAGTTCCGCTCTGCAGAGTGTATTTTAAGCCTGAGAAAATTGTGCTCTCAATGTAACCTTCAAAAGCAGGGAGTGCATTTGGTAATATATTGGGTCTACAGCTGTGTGTGACAAGTGGGCAGATTATGGAATAAGGCTCGAGACCTCGTATAACTGGAGGCATGGTGGGTCAATGTAAAGCTGATTGGATTGAAGGACTATTTTCTGCCTCTGACTTGCCTTTTTTTTCTATTCCCACCACAAGTGTGTAGTTTAAGAAAACACCCCTCAACCATACATAAAACTACTGGTTAGCTCTTCACCTTTTTAAAGGTGCTATTGATAGCTTTCAGCCACTAGATGTTGCATTCTCTCTCCCCCATTCCATTGCATTTACTTCACAACAAGTCGTTGCCAGACATTTACCATCAATCCCAGCCATTTATCCGTAGTATTTAATACTCCTATCAACATAGGAGTGGACAAATATGCTTGCTTTATGCAAATGTATGTATGTATTTATTATTGGAAATCAATCAACAACACAAAACAATGACACATATTGTCCAGAAACCCTCACAGGTACTGCATTTAGCATAAAAAATATGCTCAAATCATAACATGGCAAACTGAAGCCCAACAGGCAACAACAGCCGTCAGTGTGTCAGTGTGCTGACTTGACTATGACTTGCCCCAAACTGCATGTGATTATCATAAAGTGGGCATGTCTGTAAAGGGGAGACTCGTGGGTACCCATAGAACCCATTTTCACTCATATATCTTGAGGTCAGAGGTCAAGGGACCCCTTTGAAAACGGCCATGACTGTTTTTTTCTCGCCAATATTTAGCGCAAGTTTGGAGCGTTATTTAGCCTCCTTTGTTACAAGCTAGTATGACATGGTTGGTACCAATGAATTCCTTAGGTTTTCTAGTTTCATATGATACCAGCTTTAATATACTAGCTTCTAAAACTGCAACCTAAAATCACAAGTTGTATTAATGCGTTAAAGACATTAGTGGCATTGAAACAAATTTGCGTTATAGCCCTAGTTTTTATCTACATAGACAATACAGGGATTTTCTACATTTTACAGGAATAGAGGAAAGAAAAGAGAGCTGAAAGAATATTTTTGGGCTTGGCATGTCCATAGAAATGTGATGGAACAGAGATAATGTGAGCAACCTCCCATGGCCGTGTCACACTGCTTACTTTGTCCATTGGAGAAAAGCACAGGAACAGGTATTCTGACTGGAAACAAAGACAGCATTATGTGTTTTGTTGTCGCCTCACTCATGCATTTGAATGTGCTGGTGTTTTCCTAATGAAGTCATATGAATGATTGACCTGAATTGTTAAGTACAAACCAATAAAACCATAAACTGATGTCAGACAGTACACCTGACAATATGTACTGGCAAAGTAAAACCTCATTCCATCGTCTGCTCACAACGATGTTAGGAGGTGTACTCGTTGTGACAACACACACAACTGACGTCTATATGCTGAGTTCAGAAGTATTCTAAGTATGTTTAGACTTGAGGGTAGAGGGCCGACGACAAGAGAAACCGTTTATTGTGCTCTCTGGCATGTAACTAATGTCATCAATGCTTGCTGAGTGAACCCAAGAAACATCCAAGCGGATAAACCTTTGTATCAATCCAGTTCAGTGCTCGCTGTGTGGCCTCATCATCATTTGCCTCCGAGGTGGCCCAATGAATAAACGCTGACCGCTTATTATTACAGCCACGATGATGTAACAGAGACACAGTAACATATTTCAAGTCAATCATTTCAACCATCAGGCAGATAAGGACACGCACAAGGCCGTTTTAATGGTGAGATGAAATGGCAAAGGTGTGTTTTAACCGTAACAAGATGAGGCAAGTTGAACTTCAGCTAGTTTCAATAGTTTTACAAAGTCATGGAGACACGAAAACACAGGTATGTCTAATGGATATCCCCTATTTCTCTTGGCAGCTTTTGTTTCTCTGATTGTTTTCTGTATTTGTGCTGCTGAGGCAGACAGTGGACCAAATTAGCAAACAGTAACTTGTGTCTCTGTGTTTATTCAAAGTTTCCCTTAAGCAACTCGCCCTCAAGATACACCATCCGTCTGTGTGTAAA
This sequence comes from Sebastiscus tertius, assembly GCA_916701665.1. NCBI lineage: Eukaryota > Metazoa > Chordata > Actinopteri > Perciformes > Sebastidae > Sebastiscus > Sebastiscus tertius. The sequence continues at coordinate 5,833 of CAKAOH010018843.1, forward strand.
CAGTAGTCGTTAGCTTACTAAACAGCCGTCAAACAGAGGAACTAACTGGAGAAGAAGAAGAAGAATAGGAATGCAAGAATGCTCTCGCCTGTTCATCCAGTTTAAAAGTGAATGCAGTTTCCACTGTTCCCAGCAGCTCCAGTGAAACTGTAAACAGGTGTGGGTGGATGTGTCAAAGAGCTTTGAATAACTGTTATTGTCATCCCTCTTACATCTACGATATATATATATACACGCATAATTGAATTATTTAGAACTGCAAAAAATAGTCAATTGAGAGAAATTAAAATCAGTTCAATGTTTCAGTCATTTCTCAAGCAAAAATGCCAAATGTTCTCATGTTGCAGCTTCCTCAAAGTGAGGATGTGATGCTTTTCTTTGTCATATATGATACTTATATTTAGGGTTTGGACTGCTGGTCGAATAAAACAAGACGTTTGAATACATCTCCACAGGCTGTGGGATTTTAATGGGAATTCTTCACTATTATTTTTTTTTGAGACTAAACAATTTAATTGTGCAGATTCATTGATAATAAAAGTTATCGTTTGTTCTGCAACTAACGGTTATTTTCATTCTCAATGAACCTGTCGATTATTTTTTCGATTAAGCGATCAGTTGTTTTGTCTATAAAATGTCCGAAAATGTTGAAAAATGTCGATCAGAATTCCCAAAGCCCAAGATGACGTTTTCAAATGTCTTGTTTTGTCCACAACTCAAAGATATTCAGTTTACTGTTATAGAGGAGTAAAGAAACCAGAAAATATTCACATTTAAGAAGCTGGAATCAGAAAACTTTTACTTTATTTTCTTTAAAAAATTACTCAGACTGATTAATCGATTATCAAAATAGTTGGCGATTAATTTAATAGTTGACAGCTAATCTATTAATCGATTAATTGTTGCAGCTCTACCTAGAATTATAATATTTTCCAACCTGACGAGCAATAAAATGACCAGATAAAACTGTCTTTGTTTGAGAAGCAAATCTAAAATGGTGTTCAGGCTATAGTTAAAACAATTAGTTATTTCAATCAGTCAATCGACAGACAATTACTTAGCAACAATTTTGCTAATTAATTGTTTTAAGCCTCTTTTTTTTAAAGCAAAAATCTATTGGTTCCCGCTACTCAAATGTGAATATTTGCTGGTTTTCTTAACCTTCTATGAAAGCATACTGAATATCTTTGGGCTCTATTGGTTGGACAAAGCAATCTCTTATTTCAGGTGTGAGGGTAGATTTTTTGGGAACCATTTAGGCCTTTCTGAAATGGCACACACAGTGAATGCAGAAACCGAGAGGAAGAAGCCACATTGCGACAGGAAGCTGTGGGGTTTATGAATTGTGTGAAGAGGTGAATAACATGGTGTTATGAATCCCAGAACAGGAAGCTGGTGGTTGAAGAGGTTGTTCCAAAGAAAGAAAAAGTCATAAAGGTAGTGCAGTTGTTGAGTTCCTGACATGTGGTTCAGACAGTTTCAACTCTGGCCTATGCTGTGTGACATATAATACTGTATGCATATGCCCATGTTGACCTACTTGTAACCTTAGAAGCATTCATGTGTTTTACTTACTGTAAGTCCTTATGGCTGAAGGGTTGTGGCCTTGCAAAAAAACTCTTGCTTTTTAATACAGATTTTCTAACTTTTTGGTTATGTAAGAATTTTGTTTCTAAACTACAAACACATCTTTCATGAATTGTATAAATGTGCTAAGGGCTTTTGTTGATTATCTAGCAGACAGTGCACTCACTTCCCACAAACCACCTTGAGGCTTCTGCCTGTTCTCCAACAAACAGCGCTGAAGGTGAAACTGAAGATTCAAACATTGACTCGGGAGTTGAGAGAATGGTTAACGTGTTCTTGACTCAAGACTGTTTTGGTTTTTGTGTCACACATGGGTGATTGTGTGGGGCGTGGCAAACTGAATGACACCAACAGGAAGAACAGGTTTGCTGTCCGTATAATGCAAGACTCGCCAAGCAAATTTACGATTAGACTGATACAAAATCAATTATTTATTGCTCTTTGTTACACCTCTGATTGTTGTAATTGTATTCAAGAGGATTAGAATAGGACGAAAGCCCCCCCAAAAAAGCCAAAAGAATGAAACAGCCTTTGTTTTGTCTTGAGCTGAAAGTTTTGAATCTTTGGTACTGAATGTTTCACAGAGTAGGCCTACCTGTTTGCATCCGGCTGTGATTGCTGTGTCATAAAGGAGTGGCATAGTTCAAGTAGGAAGTCTGAGAGTGGTAAACATGTCGGTAAAATCCTCTGCCACAGTTCGGGTTAGTTTTTCTGGAAATGAACAAGTTTGTACAAGCCAAGACTCTCTTGGGGATATCATCAAGAGACAAATCTTTGAGCTGTGGACTTGAGATTGGGAGATAGACTGCACCCACAATGTGTTTTTGTACTGTAAGTAAGTGAAATGTGAAATGTGAAAGTGAAATTAAGGTGGTTAGAATGCAAAAGCTCAGACAAACAGTAATAAAACAGGTTTGTTTACTCGATGAAATGAAGGATTAGAGACTGTTTGAACTGTCTTAAGACCTTGTAATGACATGGACATTTTGTAACAGGGTGGAGCTTGACTTTTGGACTCTTGGGCTTTATTTATTGTGCACACATTATTAAAATGTGATCTGTATCTGGATATGGCCTACGGATAATAATGAGATCCTATTTCCTGATCATGAGTTCCTATTTACAAAAATGAAAACACATTTTGCAGATTACATTTACACCTAGATGACATGATCAGATGTGCAGGTGATTAAAGCTTTTATGCTTTTTCCCCCTTCCTCACTCACATGAAAAATCCCAGAACGGAACACTGGCTTCTGTGGTTTGAGGGAGGTAGAGTCAAATATTGTCGGAAGTAGCGCTATCATTAAGAATTAATCAGAAGTCATTAGGGCTGGTAGAAAAAGTGAGGCTAATTTTACAATAATGAGCTGCATGGGTTGTCTGTGCACCAGCCATACTGAACCTGAAACTAGGGATGCACCGATCCGACTTTTTCTGATGCCGATAGCGATACCTGGGCTTTGGGTATCGGCCAATACCGAGTACTGATCCGATACCAGTGTTTACTTAATAATCTGTATGCCTCACTATGTGAAAGTGACTGTGATCATTCTTTTATGTGTAACGCCCGGGTCAGACTGGAAACATAAGCAGAACGTGGCGGCTGCCTCGCTGAATTGCTGCCTTGCTGAATTGCTGCGTGTCTCACGCGTGTGGCGTCCACAGCAGCAGGCTGCAGCGCTGTTGCTGCCAGCCCTTTCTTTCTACATAGTTTGCCTTTCATAGTGGCCATTTTATTTCACTGTAAATGTGATTTACATTTATTTTAGACAGAAAAGGCTAAGAAGCGTGTGCTCATTTGTAAATAATACGAATAATCCACAATTAAAACCCTGTGCTTTATTCATTCATGGAGCCGTGCAGGTCACTGCATTTTCTACAACACTGCTCTGTAAATATTTCAGAATAAAAGCCTCATGTTAACAAATGAAAGCATTCTGTTCACAGAAGAAACGCTAGAGAGCTTTTATGTTGAAACGGAAGCAGGAAGTATGCATTTAAAAATAAATCTTTTATGTCCGTGACATATTCTACAGATACAGACATTGAAACTGTAGTAATGTTGCTGGTATGATGTCAATATACTGTCAAAAGAACATTTTCACTGTCTGTTGTTGCTGTGAACCGCGCACGACTCGCGGTAAAAATAGGCGAGACCTTGAATCTCTAGAAGAGACGCAGCTGACATGCAGCCGAGCCACGCTGCTCACGCAGGCAGTGTGGCTGCTCTAACCTGTTTAAATGGATGCCAAAATAAAAAACAACAGGGTACGCGGGCGGCCGTAAGGCAACATCAGGCTTGACTTAAACATTGCTTTCTTAACTTTGTAAAACAAAATGTGACAAATAAATACATAAATATAAATTCATTGAATTGTTCTTTATTGTTAAAACAATAAATTGTACACCAGCAACTTGGTAAAAAAAAAAAACATAAACAGGAATTAAAATTCCACTATATAATGTATATAGTATATAAACATAAAAAAATTAATTGAACAGATTGGCCCCATTGCCACGATCTCTGATCTAGTATCGGTATTGGTGCATCCCTACCTGAGACCTTTTTCCAGATCACATTTACCTGAGCATACACCTCCAGGGCAGTCAGCTAATATAAAGGGGAACCAAAGGGGAAAACTGGTCTAGTTTCTTCTAAAAATAAGGACACATTTTTCCTAAAACCTAAAAAGTGTCCCCATACCAGTTTTGAAAGCCAAACGCCACCTAAACAGTTTTGAGTGTCAGACAGGTGGTTGTATAAAGCTGTTGCAGTTTGAATCCATGTAGGTTACAATAGATTCCAATGGTGACACATTTTTCCAGCATAAAAGAATATATCAAAGTTATAGAGAAGTAGAAACCTGTAACTTAATCTACTTGTTTGCTTAGAATACACAGCCCTGTGTTGCACAAGGAATGCATCCTTGTGCAACAAGTGCAACAGGCTTGTGCATGAGAGTAGGGAACAGAGTTGTTTATTTAGCCCCATCTAAGCGAAAATACTGTACAGTATGTGTTTGCAACATAGTGGACATACAGATCAAAAGAGTACAAAGCATATTTAACAGTTAACTCAAGTCCTTGATTGAATGAGAAATGAGAAATGTGTGTATTTAGCAACTGCATTCATGGATGAGCCCTCATGGCCAGCTGCCTTGTAGCTAGCAATAGCAGGGAAAATACAAAAGCCAGAGGGGAAATTCATGAGTCTGTTTTTTTCTGTTCATGCCCAAACATTGAGGGAACCTGAAGCAGTATTGTTAGCTGCCTGCTTTACCACCACACAGGCTCTGCCTGCTCTTGTTCTGGGGCGTCAAGTATGTGCTTATATTAATTGCTTGTGCCATTTTAAATTCAACTGCCAACTGGATTTTTCTTTCCCACAAGTTGACAACAAAGACGGCTCTCTGTACTTCTAAGTAGCAAACCTGTGACCACGGCCTCTCCAAACAATTTTACGAGTTGTATATGCTGACCGGCATTCAGTCTGGTAGTGTCAGAAAACCACAGTAGAGAGGGGAGGTGTCTGTTGGAGAACTTGGACTTTTAGCTAGGAGACAAAACAAACCTGTAGTCAGACATCCATTGTAAAGCCTGCTGAATAAAAATCGAAATATCTCGCAGTGAGGACACTTGTCCTGTTAATTGTAATTCTTCAGAAATGGCTTATTGCTGAAACAGGAGGTGTTTAGTCAATAGGCCACTGGACAAGTTTTCTATTTAAAGTTGAGCAAAGCATTGAAAGTCGAGGGGAAATAACAGACGACATTTTGAGGCTGGCGCAGACTAGCCTCCATCATCGTACTCATGTTCTCATTAGGGCTGGGTGATATGGAGAAAATCATATTTTGCAATATTTTTGACCAAATACCTCAATATCGATATTGCGACAATGTTGTAGGGTTGACTATTGGTGCTTTCACAAAATATTTACAAAATAAGATTTTTGATATATAATCATCCGTAATGTGGATATAATGACTAAGTGTAAAAGTCAAATAATAGAACAGCTAGAACTGTCTGGAAAGTTCAGAAAACCACATGACATTACTGTAATGCAGCCTTTAACACCAGGAAAAGACAACACTTATGCCATATTACGATATCCAAAATCTAAGACGATATCTAGTCTCATATCACGATATTGAAATAATATAGATACAAATTTATATTGCCCATTCTAGTTTCTATGCTAAATCTCTTTGACTAGAAAAATGCCTTGAATCTCAGTCTTTTTCTTGCTTTAGTATTCAATCAACTCCTCTAGTCATCTACAGTCATTGCTGTCTAGTCAGTGCTGCAGCCCGCTAGCTATCCAAATACATTACAAATTGATGCATCACAACCACTGAGCAGACAGTTTGACTTGTCATAACAGAAAAAGCACAAGCCTTGACGGCGTGACAGTGAGCCAGCAAGCACAATACCAGGATCCTGAAACTGAAGCAGCTAAATGTGATTAGCCATCATTCATTTTATTATTTACATTTGTGCTTTTCCTGCTGTGTCATGTCAAAATGTCATATGTGAAAAAGCATAGAGTTATTCATCTGTTAAGAGCAGCCATGCAGTTCTCATAACATAAAGACGCACAGAGGAGAACTGAATGTTTTCTGTTGAGGATGTATGAGAATAATATGGGAATACCAAGTATTATTAAGCCTCCTCTCACACATGTTTCACCTCCACAGGTCCACAGGTGTTCTCACGTAATTCCAATAAGTTCTGAACAACGTACACCTTTTTATCTTTCTTTCTTTTATTATGGCGACCTCATATAATTGCCATAATAGCCCCTCCCAACGTCAAGGTCTAATCTAATGATTGGAAACATTCCTTTAAATGTAAAATGCTTTATTATCTCTGAAAATGCTAACAAGGTGTGCTTCTGCAATACAAAATCAGACTGCAAAAATGATCTGAGATTGTGTTTCTGTTGCATTTAGTTATTTTGTGTGAAGCATACAAAGGAGGGATCCAAGAATAAAACTGTGACTAGCTGATCACACTTTTCAGAGATGATATTTGGTACATCAGGTGAACAATATTTGCCAGGCATTGTTGTTGGCGTAACAAAAGTCTAACTCTGTAATCAGTCCAGGATGCACCAGTGTGAAACCCGTTTAAAGGTTTTTTACTGAATATGTGTTTCTTTTCACCTTTCAGCCATTTTTCCAGCTGGTGAAACTAAGAAAACTTGGCCTGAGTGACAACGAGATCCAGAGACTTCCACCAGAAATAGCCAACTTCATGCAGCTGGTAGAACTGGATGTCTCTCGAAATGGTAAGAAGGGAAAACAGTGAGCACAATATTATGGCACATACCCATTTGTTACATTTCATAACTGTGTTTCTGGGTATTTTCTTCATATCTGCGAGAATATATGTTTACAATTGAGCAACACTGCACTAAGTTCAGCGAATGAATCACACTGACAGATTTACTCCCCTTTAGTGAAGCTGATGGAACAAACATGCATGAAAATAAAGCATGGTTTGCATTAAGCCTGAATCTCCCAAGTCGTTTTTTATAGACCAGAACGTATTCCTTTAGATACACTGGTGAGGTTTCTCTTACAGTAGAGCACGCTGTTCTCAGTTGTGGCTGGAGAGTGAAACCAAAGTTTTTTAAACTACTTTACATCTTTTTCTGTTTTGGTCAAAATTGAATGCATTATATATAATAGTTAGTGTAGCATAACTATTGAATGATAAAACAGGTTTTTATTCTATATTATTACACGGCTGTGTTGAATACTCGATTCTGATTGGTCAATCACGGCGTTCTGCAGTCTGTAATTTCTCTATAACAGACCGTTACTATGTATAACAGACCACTGCTATGGGCGCAGTTCAGATGTCGGACTCTGGCAGACCGTTTTTTGTGTCAAAATATTGATTTATTAAATAAGTAGCCGTGTAATAAGCGGGATAATGTACAGCTAGCGGGTCATTGTTGTGAAAGAATTCCCTTCAGGGCGATGAGAGACCAGCATCGCCCTGTCAGGGATTCTTTCACAGTAGGGGTATTCTCAGCTTTTTAATTAATTATTAACATTTCTTTTAACCCTTTAACCGTTAACCGACATTAAGCATTTTAACCGATTAACACTATGGGTATAAACGGTTAAAAGAAATGTTGATAATTAATTAAAAAGCTGAGAAAACTCGTCACTTAAAGGAGAAAAGCTGGTCCACCATAAGAGCCCACCTTAAGAGCGTCTGAGCCGGCGTTACAGATACAGGAAGTTGGCTCCCGTCTATAGCTCGCTTGAGCGGAGGAGTTGTAGTCTTGTAGCATTTATTCATCGACAAATAAACTGTACACACACTGTCTGCTACACCTACGTTCACAGCTATAACGCCACGGACAACACACACATGAAGTCTGAAGTCACTCAAGTTAGTGACAATGGTGAGCACAAAGCTACCAGCAGAGCTACAGATGCTAACGTAGCACAAACACAAACACACACACACACACTGTTTGTCGGACAATCGCTATCATTAATCCGGGCAGACAGAGTGTCGTTACGCCGGGCAGACACACAGCTGACAACCTGCTAAACTAAACTAAATGTGCGGTGGAGACTTTTATTGGGAAAGTCGCTGCATGTCCGCGACACTACACGAAGCATCGTGGCTGCTAAGTTAATGCTCCCGGACGGGTGAACTGGGGATTCAGTTGTCTGTTGTGCTCATACACTGCAGCTCGCGCACCGCGGCATGCGGGGCAAAAATCTTGTCGGTTAATGGTTAAGAACATTTTTCAAAATTAGCATCCCTATTTCACAACAATTACCGGCTCGCTGTACATTATGCCTTACTTAGATTTACCACTAAATACTATTTTTGCATTAATATCTGCACCATTATTGTTTTTTTTTTGTTTATCATTTATTAAAGCATGTAATATATTATCTTGACATGTATTATTTGACTACTGCTGATTGTGTCATGTATTTATTTTTGATTAAGAAGTGTTGTAACCTGTGTCTTTTCTCTTATTCAGATATTATAGAAATTCCAGAGAGTATTTCGTACTGCAAAGCCCTCCAAGTGGCAGATTTCAGTGGAAATCCATTAACAAGGTACTGAAGTCTTCCAGATTATGTTGTTGCTAAGTTTCTAAACAGAAAACAAATTACCCATCAGTCATATTTAACTTAAATATTGGTCTCTTCTAAAAGATTCAGCTGTCAAGATTTGTAACAAACAGTTCACATTTCATATTGATTTTGATACTTGACACTTATTGATTTTCCTTTAAATGAACAGGCCCATTTATCCAGATTAAAAACATGTTGGGATAACAAAAGCAGGGAGTACATCTTTAAAAAGAGGAGAGGAATTTCTATTTCCATCGTATGCACAGTTTTTTTTTTTAAAGATCCCCTGCGTTTATGAACATTCACACACTCTCCATAACAGATTGCAGATTTTGCATAAATGCTTTTCATTGTGTGGGTGAAACTAAATCTAATTTGCACCTCAGCAGGGGCAACGCCACACTGCTTTGCAGTATGGTGGTATAGTTTAGGAGGCAACAATGAATAGTATTACAACGGCATTGGTGTTCAATACTTTTAAAGTGCACACAAGCTTGCACACACAACACTCTTTTTCCACAGTAGTAGCCAGATTTTCCGCTCTTTCATCAGTCCTATTTTAACAGGTTGATAGTAAAGGTCTAGTTTCCACTATAGGTTAGCAGGATTGTGATGTCACATTGTTGTCAGTCATAAATTGAAGGGAATATTAAAGGTATTTTTCAACTATATAAATGAACTGTATATTCACATGTGACATTTAAATGGAAAATAAATACTTTGTGTTTTTCTCAACTCATCATAATTAAAAATATAGACACAATTTTGTCTTGACAGCATCAATAAATATGAATAACTATGATTTAGTTGTGTATATACAAGGACCTGTTATTGTGGGATTGATGGCAGGTTCCAGTTTGAATTTCATTTGTGCAAAAGTATACAATACCCGTCTGATTTCAAGGCTTACATTCATTCCGAATAATGTTTTTGAAGAGAAACATTAGAGCAGAAGAAGCCTTTTTTTGTCTCACCAGCCCATAATTATGTCGGATGCTCAGACAATTACAAGTACACTTACGGCTGCCACCAAAAAGGGAAGAGCATAAATTTGTTGTTGCTGCTATTGATCAAAGTGTGACCGCGACTGGCATCTAAGTAGACCCATCTGGCCAGCCTGCAATATTAAAGACGATAATGGTTCCTAAAGTAAAAACTTGACAAAAGAAAGTTGTCTGTTTGTCCTGATTAAGCAGATAATGAGTCCATTTAGAAAATGAAAATATGAGCACTTAGGTATTTGGTGTCATTAAACCATTACTGCAAAATGTCCAGTAGCATTCAACAAATTGTCCCATGTAATCACAGCCTAACATCCTGCAGTTGAACAGGAATATTTTTACCCCCTTTGTTCGTTTTTGATGTTCATATACAAGTTAAAATTAGGGCTGTTAAAGCAAATTTCTTTAACACATTAACACAATCTGTCTTTTGGAGGTTGTAGCGGGCTCACTCTTTAAAGCTAGAGCAAAGATACTGGTATCACATGAAACTAGGAAACCTAAGGAATCCATTTGTACGAACCATGTCATACTAGCTTGTCGCAAATGAGGCTAAATAACGCTCCGAACTTACACTAAATTCTGGTGAGGGAAAACTGTTATAGCCATTTTCAAAGGGATGAAAATGGGTTCTATGGGTACCCACGAGTCTCCCCTTTACAGACATGCCCACTTTATGATAATCACATGCAGTTTGGGGCAAGTCATAGTGAAGTCAGCACACTGACAGCATATTTTTTATGCTAAATGCAGTACCTGGACAATATTTGTCATTGTTTTGTGTTGTTAATTGATTTCCAATAACAAATATATACATAAGTTTGCAAAAAGAAAGCATATTTGCCCACTCCCATGTTGATAAGAGTATAAAATACTTGACAAATCTCCCTTTAAGGTACATTTTGAACAGAAAACACAAAAATGTGTGATTAATTTGCAATTAATCGCATGATTGTCCGCATGATTTTATGTAGGAGAATAGAAAAGGACCGGACAGAGGGCAGACATAAATAGCAACAAGCATAGATAAACTATATCAATTTATCAAGACTTTATGGCTGAATTGTGTTGAACTCTTGCTTAACATTACTTACAGTACAGTGTCAGTAGAAACAAAGCAACATGGGCATCCAATTAGAATCCTCCTCTCTTGCCAGCCGTAAAATGCAAGTCCAATTTTCATCCACAAGTTAATGTCAACAGTATTTCTTTTAACTGAACAGTGATCTGTGCACTCTTTTTCCATCGGCATCTCACCTTGTGGCCTCTCTTTTTATTTTTCCAGGTTACCTGAAAGCTTCCCAGAGCTACGGAACCTAACATGCCTTTCCATCAATGATATTTCATTGCAAGTTCTTCCAGATAACATTGGGAAGTAAGTAAATCATACTTGTTTGGACATATTGAGTGCTTCTAGTCCGTGCCGGTGAAACTTTTCCACACAGTTTCATCTGCATTTCCAAGTCCCACACTTTACTTTAGCCTTTGTGGTCTTGCTAGGATAATCAATCATTTTACCTGCAGTATAAACTGATTTCATTCAGTAAATATTATAAAAAATACTGAACCAATTTCCGTTGTTTTAAAATGTTGCCACTCATGCTCAACCAAACCACTGAACTCAAAGTGTTTGCATTTCTATTGTCTCCCTTTCCTCTGATCGTAATAATTTCACTGCACTGGGAAAAACATACCAACCACATTACTCTTCACAGACACATCAGTCAGTGTCCTCTGCTTGGCCGCATTGTCTTTGTTCATAAAAGGCAAAAGCCTTGTTGTGAGCTGGCATATAATCTGCATGTCTGGCCAACATTCTTATTCCTATGAGGTCTCCCTTCATGTTGAGTTCAGTCGTAATTTGATTTAATAACACAACTATGTGCTTTTAGGTCAAATTGCCACAAGGGGTGTTTTTAGTAGAAGTTTGGAGTTCAAGAGAAAGTGAATTTAAAGCCTTCAGGGACGGATTTGAAGAGATTAAGTTACTTTAGACGTGCACATTGGGTTAGAAATGCTGAGAATATCCTGACATTTGACTGATAAAGTTATTTTCTTAAACAGATAACACCATGTTAATTTAATATATTTTTAAGACAGGATTACAAATGTCAGTGAAGATCTGTTCTTTTAAAGTCACTCTTTCTGACGTTGATCACAACAGTGAAACTTGTGCTGATGTTGTCCAGTACTACATCTTAAATAATTATTGGCAGTGCTCTGGATGGCATATTTTAACCATTAGATAACTGCTGAGACAGTTGGAGCTAAACTAAACAGAGATTTGTCTTGGCTTGCCATGGTGCCATAAATGAAGGATTACTGCTTAACCTCTAAGGGATGATGATGATGCATGGCCGGCGGATGTCTGCGATTCAAGAAAGGATTCTTTTTTGCTCCTTTAGTGATCATAAATCTGGATTGTCGACTTTGAAATAGTACTGTGCTACTTATAGATGGGCTTTTTAGGCTTAATGTTAATCTGATGATACAGTATTTAACCTAATGATGGACATAAATTAGATTTCATGCAAGATACTAAAACACCGGATGGATTTTCTGATGGAGATCCATACTGTAATGGATTATAGATGCACGGGCTAAAACTGGGCTAAAACAGTTGTAGCTGTGTTGTGTGTTCTTCATTTTCTAGATATTTCCTTAGTTGTAATAAATTCTGCAAAATGTTACCGTAAAACAATAAAACCAAAGTCAGTTAGGATTATAATTTTTGCTTGTTTTGAACTGAATGTTGCATTGGAAATGTCTTCAATAATATTTATGTTTTGTGGTCTGCCCTTGTGTAGACCATGTGCTTTCTAGCAACACAGTGTTTTTCATGGACACAATTTATTTTGATGTCCCCCTCAAAAAAAAAGATTGTTTCTCATATTGTTCATGTTTAGTTTTTGTTACCATGGCAACAGCTACAAGCACACTTGGCAACCTTGAGACTTTAAAAATAGGGAGGATTTGAAAACCAAAGCAGGGGGTCTGGGGATCCTCCCCCAGAACAATTTGAGTTTCAGAAACTTTATTTCCTGCATTCTGGTGACTTTAAAAGAGTGAAAATAACAAAATAATAAGTACACTGAAACATCATTTTTATGGTAAACGTTTGATTTTACCTTTAACTCCCAGGAAAGAAAACTGGATAATTCGCCCATGTGGTGTGAACTTGGCGTGTGAATCTCTGGTAAAAACTAATATTCATCCGTTTTTATTTATTTTTGCTCCGCTTGAGTATTTCTTTCTCGTAGTACTCTCCATTTCCCTCTCCGTCTCTCACTCGCAACGCGACAACGCCACCACTGCGCTGTGAAACACATTATTTCCAATGGCTTGTGCCGCGCCGCGCCGCGCCACGGCGGCTTTTTCGCTGCATCGAGCAAAGCCCAACTTTGGGCGCTGCACGCCGTGGCGAGTGCAGCTTAAACATGAGCTTAAAAACAGTGCTGTGGCGCGAGCATAGACTGCTCTCTTCTGCCGGGAAACGACAGTTGGTGTAGCTCTATTGTCGTCCGGGTGGAAACAATAGGGATTATACACACTGTTCAGTTCCAGAAACAGGCTAAGATAACCAAAAGGAAAAAAAATGTGAAAATTTGCTTTTAATTGGGAGAAATTGTGACACCGTGGAAATCGGGAGGGTTGGCAAGTATGCATACAAACTCAGCATAGACAAGGGCAGCAATGATATGAAACTGTGTAGAGGTTGACTGATTTTTAAAGGCCGATATAATAACGATAGTTTGGAGCAGGAAAAAGCCAATAGCTGAGTAATCGGCTGATATCTTCTTTACTTCTGCAGCAGCCTAGTCAGCTACTTTGCATACGCTGTTTTTAATAAAGCGTTTTTTTGTCATGTCACATCCTGAAGTGTGATTCGGTGAATGCCTTACTCACTCATCACTCATCTTCAACTGCTTATCTGGGGTCGGGTCGCGTCTGACCCTGATCTGTGGCTCACAGACCGGCCAGGATTACTTCTGTTGCGCATTTCGTACATTGTTAAATGCCACCTTTGCAAACCACTAATGTTCGTGCATACACCCGGGGTAAGGAGGATCCTTAAGTGTGCGATTTTATTTCATAAATGGATGGTTACGTGGCTGGATTATTTGGAAGAGAAAACGCCAAATTGGTATATTGAACAAGTTAAAGTAACAGTGAATGATTTCTTTTCCTCCCTGTCTGCCTGTCTTGTATCGTGGACAGAGAGCTGGTAGTGTTGCGTTATATTTCTCTCCACCTCCACCTTGACTTTGTGTATGGAGCCTCCATGCTAAACAGTGATGATCAGTGACGATTAATCAGTCTACCTCAACTGTGTACACAACTGATTTTGAACAGTCTTTTATGGTTACCTTTATGAGACATACCATTTTCCTACCAACAAAGTCAGCTTGAGTTAAAGAGATCTGCCCACGCCCTGTTCCTCATGGTACGGCATGTGCCCCACATATGTCCCATATCTATCTTACGTAACGCAGTGACTTGAGGCCTGCTCTCAAGGGAAGAAGGTAATGAAAAACATGATCTGGATAAGATCAACGTTCAAGGGGTTAAATGACATCCGCGGTTTATCTCCTGAGATGGGAAAGTTTTCTAACCAAAAAAAATTACTTTCACAGAAACCTGAGACACTTGATGCAATTAGGCGGCTGTTTTCATCATTTCTTCAGTCTTGTCCTTTTAATCTCTGGCTCAGCGGTCTGCTGTGGTGAATGAAAAACACAAGATTAAGGAAAAGTAGCCGTTGTTTCTCATGTTGTTACATTTGTAGCCTGTAAGAACCGGTCCAAACATACCTACTAGATTATAGTAATCCCTCTGACCCAGTCAAACTTTATGAATGGAAGGGCTTTTTGTTGACTCCTCAGTCCATCTCTAATAACACACAAAGGCTGAATTACTCAGTCTGGGTTCTGATCAACTACACGGACTTTGTACTGAACTAGTTGTCATAAAATCCTCCATTAATTGGGTACATGTACTGAAGCGTACTTAAGCAGCACTTCAAGAAGATAACCCTGTACTTTGGTCTATGATAGTCCTTTAGACATTTCGCTCTTCATTGAAAGTATGCAGTGCTTGTTTATGCTACCGCGATTCTACAGCCCTGATAAGACTGGCACACCTCCAAAATACTTCCTGTTCCCAGATATGTGATAGCAAAGAGACATTTTGCAATCAGTTTTAGCTTTCATTAAAAGTTTGTTTAGAAACACTCTAGCTGCAACGCTTAATCGATTAGTTCGTTGTCAACTATTAAATGAATCACCTAACTATTTTAATAATCGTTTAATCAGTTTGCTTAATTTTTTTAAGAAAAAAAAGTCAAAATTCTGTAATTCCAGTTTTTTAAATGTAAATATTTTCTGGTTTCGTTACTCCTCTATGACAGTAAACTGAATATCTTTGAGTTCTGGACTTTGAGTTCACGTTTGAGGACGTCATCTTGGGGCTTTGGGAAACACTGATCAACAATTTTCACCATTATCTGACATTGTATAAACCAAACGTTAGTTGCAGGCCTAAAACGCTATGTATGTACAACATGTATGATAATGATCTGTGTTGAGGAAATATGAGTAGAAGTTGTATAGAAACTACAGTTCGTGGCATTTTCAGAAACGCATAATCATCTCTCTTTTTGTCATTGCAGCCTTTCCAATTTGATATCACTAGAACTCAGAGAAAACCTGCTGACATTCCTACCAGAGTACGTATTCAACCGACTGCACCGTCTATATGGATATACAGTATGTTGTATATGTTGTTGTAAGAGAGGCTGTGTATTTTCCTGTTAAGGAGCAACGTTGTTTTGTTGCATGCAGCAAGCCTCTGCATTTTTATTTTGACTGTATTTTCATTTGCACTTCCCTCGCATGTGTCATCCACAGGTCACTATCTTTGCTTCACAGACTTGAAGAGCTCGACTTAGGAAATAATGAGCTATACAGTTTGGTAAGTTTAACTTGTTTACTCAGAAGAAAGCCACATGGCTCACAGAATGAGCAGGAAGAAACGTTTTCCTTCATTTCCTTCTTCTTGTCACGTCCACGTAGATTAGCATCCCTCGAGAACAGCTTTCACCTCTTATCACCCAGATGGGAGGTTGGCCATCTGCTTTGAGCTGTGGTTTTAAGTTGTAATCTTGTGTGAGCGGTCAGACTCTGACGGTGAATGATTTACTGACAGATGAAGCAAAGTCAGGCTGCCAAGAAATTACTCTTTATGTGTTTTATTAGGGCCCGAGCACCGACCAGCGGAGGCCCTATTGAAACTGAAGGAATTATTAATATTCTTACAATAATTGCAAATTTGAAGGGCTTAAGGTGTTTTTTTGTTGTTGTCTGTTTGTTTGTTTATGTCGTCAAGGTGGCCGGCTTATTCGCCCACGTTTTTTTTAAAAAGTAATATTGTTAACTTTATGATTAGATTATGATTATTGTCAGTATTAAAGTTGTTAAACTTTGGCTCGATGGCGCCCCCTACAAAGTTGGAAAGACTGAGCCTCTCATTGAGGTTTCACCTACATGTAATTTGGTAGGCAGATATAACATGTGGAGACGCCCAAAAAAGCTTATACCCAAAACCCAACAGGAAGTCAGCCATTCGGATTTAAATGCGTCATTTTAGCCCATTTTTTGCCGTTTACAGGCACTGAACTTTAACAAACTCCTCCTACCGATTTAATCAAATTGACTTCAAATTTGGTCAGTACAATCTAAAGATCTTTGTAATCAAATGTTATCAAACGTTTGCGTTTTCATTCGACATTGTTGCCGTGACGCGGTGGTGAAAAAGCGCCTTTTGCCATCAAAAAGGAAGTTGTTTTAACTAATTTATCATGTGTACATTGAACTCAGTTATTTACATTGTTGGATGTTGTCTGATTGTTTTCTGCTCTCAGTTTTGAAAATTGGTATTTGGTACAGTTTTAAAATGTTACTGTTTTAGCACACTGTTGACACTTTTAATAAATATAGCAGAGAAATGTTCCATATATGCAAATGCCCAATAAGTTATGTATTTCATATTTAATTGTAATCTTTGAACCGACACCAATTAAAAGTGATAAAACACCCTCTTGAAAAGGACATGATAGCCTCAAACTCTTGGAGGTAAAGAAGTATAGATAGAAGTACTGTAGATGGGAGCGTTATTTTTTATTATGCTTCCAGTTGTCTGCACCTTGCTGTGTGTGTACTATATTTGTAATTTGAATTAAAGGAAAAATAAGTACATTATCAGAACGAAGTCACTCATATAGTAATTTTCTGCTTTGTTGTGTCTTTCTCTTCTATCTTCCTGGCTCTCACTCTTTCACTCCGTACATTTCTTCCTCCCACATAGCCAGAGTCAATAGGCTGTCTTGTCAGCTTAAAGGAATTGTGGATGGATGGAAACCAGTTGGCCGAAATCCCCTCGGTAAGCTCATTGATTTGTTTCTTGCATTTGGGAATCTGTTATTGTCTCTGTATTAATTAGAGTACCACCATTTCATATCATTATTTTTTATTGCTGTGTGCAATAGTACATATACGTGTTTAAATACAATCAAAAAATAAGATTTTGAACAAGAACATTTGTCTTACCTAAGATAAGACAAATCTCGTCTTGGAGTCATGTTGGCTAAAACCAAAAATGTACAAATATGTCCTCTGAATATAAATATAGTGCAGTTTGAATTTGACTGTATAAAGACAAACATCAGAGTGGTCACATGTGTCTTATGTCCTGAGATTAAATGTTGCAAATGCATAGACAACATTGTTTCGACTCTGCTTTCCTAGACTGTATTTGTCACCATGTCATTGTAACGTTGCTAACCACCAGTCACCGCTCTGATCTTTTAGGAGATGGGCAGCATGAAAAGCCTGCTGTGTCTGGATGTATCAGAAAACAAGATGGAGCGGCTTCCAGAGGAGTTAGGTGGCCTGGTGGCGCTCACTGACCTGCTGGTATCTCAGAACCTCATTGATGCTCTACCAGAAAGCATTGGTAAGCATGTCAATCCTCCTCGCTCTTGACTAGCATGATTACACTATCTTCCTGAGAGCTTGTCATGTGTGTGTTTTGACTTATCTATTTTTTATTTCTCCTCACTGGGTAATTCTCACATATGGGAATGTTTCCTAGAGTTTCATTCAAAATGGCTTGTTGGCATGTTCATATATTAAACCCATGGAATATAAGGTGCTGCATAACACAGTATGCTTTGGTGTGAAAACAACCCACTAAAAATAGATATGCAAGTCTACATTTTCCTCAATCTCATAGTAACTGCTCCATTAGTTTGCTATCAATGTCTGAGCAACATTTATTTTGATTGATATGTTATTTTCTTTCTTTCTCTGCAGGAAAACTACGGAAACTTTCTATACTGAAAGCTGACCAGAATAGGCTAACTTATATTCCAGAGAGCATCGGCAACTGTGAAAGCCTTACTGAACTAGTGCTCACAGAGAACCAGCTACAGGTGGGTCTGCAACTGTTACTGTCTAGTAGTTTAACATGTATACGAAAACATTAAGGGATAAGTACAAATATATATATATAGTTAATTTTCATTAGCTGTCTTTATGTAGATGAAAGCAGCAGCACATCACATAACGGGTTTGTCATAATGAAAGGATAAGGTTTCATCCTCATTACAAATGACATCGACTTGTTATAGATGTGTAGATTTGTTTGCAAGCTGCATCAAACTCCACACCCGTAGTGAAAAATGCACTGCTCAACATCATTCAATAGCCTAAAAAGCATACATTAATCTGCCTTTTATGCTATAGTATGCTTTTGAACTGATTTAAAACACAAGCACAGCCTCATATTGAAACACTGACATGTAAAACATCTGGAATGTGACAGGAATACATTGAGTTGTTCTTGTAGAGTAAAATAGAGATTGAAAGCTACAATGAGGGGATGCATACAGTACATCGCCACTGGTCTGTTTTTCTGTTTTGTATGTTAATAAATGAACCGACTGTGTGAGCAACACGTCTCCTTTTGTCTCATGCATGAGAGCACTGCCTGTACTGGTGACAAGTGGATGATTTGGTTGTCTAAGATGTCCTTTGGATAAATTGACCAACAGTTCAATAAGTTGTTCAAAAGATAATGATGTAAAGAGACAAATGAGATGAGGAAATACTCTTATTGTGCCTTTGTGGTTATTAATTAACAACTCACGCTCTTTCTAATTGTTTTGATTAATATATTACAGAGTTTGCCGAGGAGTGTTGGGAAATTAAAGCGACTTTCCAACTTCAACTGCGACAGAAACCAGCTAACGTCACTACCTAAGGAGGTAAGCTTTTCATATATCAACCAACATTATTCAAATTTAACTTGAGGATAAAGCTCTTCAGATGCACCGTTCAGTTTTCAAGAGGGTTGAGACTAAAAAGTGTTGAGAGGCAACCGATGACCTACAACTCAAAATTAAAAGTTGTAATTACCAAAACTGTGTGGGTTTTGTTCCCTTAAAGAAATGAAAATGTAAGATTAATGGATCACCAGTCCAGCATTGACTGATGGCAGAGAGAGGACATGCTACAAGAGGACTGGGCTTAAATAAATACAAATAAAATAATTAATAAAAACAGAAAAGCAATTGAGCTTGTAGCTATAAAACAATAAATAATAAACAATTTGCATAGGCGCCAGAGTAAGGGGGACAATGAGACTTTTTGTCCCCCCACTTTCAGGTGTTATTGTAATAAAATGGTAAAGTCTAAGCCTGGTATAGCGTTGGCGATAATGTTTATATGGTTTCTAACATGTTGGACCTTTATCCAATCCTAATCAACAATTGCGTAGCCTGATTCAAATTAAATCAAAGTCTTCTGACATCCAGCCCACTACAGTTTCATAATGAACCAAAAATATTTTCTACTTCTCAACGGGTGGGATCCGCGCAGTCGGAAAGGCCCTGAGTGAAGATGGCTCGCATCTCAGACCGTTTGAGTTTTACAGAACACCTCGTCGCTTCCCAGGGCCATGAAGTGCTCACTCTGCAGTTTGCCCTCTCTGACTCTGACTGTTTTCAGTGCGTCAGGGGTCTGCGGTGATGTCGGCAACCCACCGACCCGTTTTGAAACGTCTGATTAAATTGTTTACTAGAGCACAAATTTCTTCATAGATCTAGCCTCTTAATTTTGCTCTCAAATTGCGCCAGATTGATGCATTTAAATTTAAAATGTACACAATTTTCTTCCTCCGGAGCATGGCCCCGGATCCCCCTAGAGGGTAGGAAACACAAAGCTGGATGCCCCCCCCCACCCCCCCCACTTCAAAACTCATGTCAATAGGTGGCGCAGTTTAGATTGAAACTGCATGTCTGAAATGATGGTCTGAAACTGCACTTCTGAGCTGCGTAACATTCAAATTATTACAAACGTGTGATTATTTTCTTTCTCTGTTTGAGTACACTGATGCACTGCTGTTAAGTTAGACAGCATTTGTTGTTGTTGTTATGTAATTCTTTAATGCAGCTGTTGAGCTTTTCATTGGCTCAAACTGTCTAAAGTTCATTCACGTGTGGATCAACAATGCTCTTGCTTATCGAGCTCTCTCTCTCTCTCTCTCATTTCACGTTTACTGCTCAGTCCTCTGATTCGTTCAGCTCTGCCTGAGTGTCTCCATTGTGTTTGTGTGTGACATTCTTTTCTAAACCTCTTGTCTGTTTAAGTGAAGGCCCGCCTGGCTAGAAGGCTTCTTCAGACGCCGTACAATGCCCCTGTGTCTTAATGATGCAAAGACTGCAGTGTTAGGAGAAAAATAACAGTTGACCTAGATAATGAATCGATGGCGTCACCGTTTTCTCAAACTGGCATTGCATGTCATTGCTAACAATCACAGTGTAACCATGACCTAAGTATTGATTTGTGCTTGTCTGAGCTACTTGACCATTGGCCCAGTTTTATAGATTCTATTGATTGTTTATTAGTTGCTCATAACACTTTTTGCCAGCTGGATTTTGTCCGTGCTCGCATGGAAGCAGATTTAATAACGTGTTTGATTTGTTTTAGAATCATTTTGTTCCTCGCGCTTTGTTTACTATGAATGCAATAAGCCCCCATCATATTAACTTGTGTAGATGATGAGCTTAACCTGCTCCTTTTAACGTGTTGAATCTCTTTAACAATACTTGTATCCTGCTCAGGTCTGTGCCTGAGCAGATTAATGGATTACAACTGCAGTCTAGCTGGCCCATCAAGTCTCTGCTTTGTCTGCCTGCTAGGCCTAATTGTTCCTAATTTTAGGTCCCTCTGCCACATCCCATTGACATTTAACTGGTCAGCCATTGAGATCACCGATTTTGGGACAAAGTGCACAAATGCTGGCAGCAGATTTACTCTGCTTTCTTTCATCCTGGCTTTGTTAAAAAGACTAGAGAGAGAAAAAAAAGAGATTTATATTGCGTTTTTTTATTAGGAAGGGAAAAAAGTACAATTAAAACCTATATGTGTGTCTGCCTATACTATGTTTTCATGCTTCACATGGCACTTGTACACTGACTGACTGACTCGGGTGCAGCCTAATCCTGTTGTATCTTCTGTTACTTAGATCGGTGGCTGCAGCGGCCTGAATGTCTTCTGTGTACGAGAGAACAGGCTGACGAGGATACCGTCAGAGCTGTCACAAGCCACAGAGCTGCACGTGCTAGACGTCTCCGGAAATAGGTACACCCAACAACACGCTCATATCTTCTATTTCTAAGTTATTTGAAGGCTCTAGCTGTGTCTGAAATCACTCACTACTCACCATATAGTGGACTATATAGTGAGTTCGCCGTTTTGTAGTGCAGCCCGAATGTACAGTGAGAATTATTATACCCTACATGGTGGACTCAGAGTATCCCACGATGCATCATGAAGAGTAGTGGACAACGATGGTCACTATATACCATCATGCATTGTGCTGAAGGAAAAATGGCAAACGGATGAGAGGAGAAAGTCCCACAAACGGCCACAAACTACTTTGTATTTATTAATACGGGAAAAAATGCTTCTTGCCCCCACATTCACAACAGACGTTAATTGTTACCTTTCACAATAAAAGCCCTAGACATATATGCTGCATCACTGCGTACCAAAGGGAACTTAAATTCACTCAGAGCATTTCGCTAAGAGACAACTCAACAAAATAGCTTACATTTGTATTTATCACACGCAAAAATACATGTCAGTAATTATTATGGATGCTCTACCAGCTGACGTTGATCTGGCACATTTTAATTGTGTGACAGCAATGACGTAATTAATGGCGACGAGTAAATGACCTGACTAGAGTCCGAAAGTGTTTTTTCATGTTGCCGATGAGCTCACTATATAGTCCTCTACATAGATAGGGAGTAGTGAATGATTGTCGGACACAGCCTTTGTAATGATTAAAAAAAACAAATGCTCAAACATGATTAAATTTTTTTTCTCATACTTGATGAAATATACGTTTTGTTTTACTCTCTGATACTTAAAGATTATCTGGATGTTTTGACCATTATTACTCGCCGTCAGTCAGAGTTTGTTTTGGCTTCGTTTCTCTGCCACTACCTGTTTTGGTCCAAGCTTTGTCTTCAGAGAGTGCTGCAGCGACGTCTACTTGCTGCTTTAGTCAAACATGTTCATCTCATACTTGCCAACCTTGAGTCCTCAAAAATAGGGAAGATTTGAGAACCAAAAATTTGAGTTTCAGTTTGTTTCCTGCATTCTGGTGACTTTTAACTCAAAACCACATGCAGCTCTCTTTCCCCAGGAAACACCATTTGTCTGAGCTGTATTGTCTGGGAGGAAACCGCAGGGCTTTTACACGCTGTACAGTGCCAGAAACAGGCTGAGATAACAAAAAGGGAAAAAAATGCGTGAACATTTGTCATAAATCAGGAGAAATACAGAAGAATTGTAAGAAAGAGTCTCCTGGGAAAGTCAGGAGAGTTGGCAAGTATTGTTCACCTCTGCGTCTGGAGATTGTCAAAACAACTACAAACCTGCAGGCATCTTGTGTTTTTTTTTTTTTTTATATCCTACGTGATTTGAGCCAGTTGGTGATGTTGACTGTGAGTTGGTGGTTTGTTTTTCAGGCTCCACCACTTACCGATGTCACTGACCACGCTTCGGCTGAAGGCCTTGTGGATGTCAGAAAACCAGTCGCAGCCTCTCCTCACTTTTCAGACAGACGAGGATCCCAACTCGGGCGAGAAGGTGCTCACCTGCGTGCTGCTGCCTCAACAGCCGTGTGAACCAGACAACAAAGGTGATGTTTTTCATCAAGCAGAAAGAGATTTTGAATAACCTTCATGAATCATTTTCCTCGTACTGGACTGGCTGACTGAATTTACAGCTTGTGTTTCTTTGTCATATTTACTATTTGTTTGTAGATCAGTGTCTTCATGAGCTTTTTTTCTAGAGTGAAAAGACTTGGTGCCAACGCCGTGACATTTGAGTATTATTCCTCATCAGTTCTTGCATCGTCTCCGAGTATTTAGTGCCCCGCGGTTTTGACGACATTATCACATGATCTGCTCGGGGAAGCACAGTGTGTTCTGCGCCATCTCATCCTCCCCTGCAGTATCTGTCAATTATGAGGTGCTGTAAGGGATCACAGCCTATAACAGATCAGCGCCTCTGCCGTCCCTTGAGGCCCTCCTTGGTTATGTTTTTCAGAAATGCGGTGGATTGGGCAGCTAAAGAGGCTTAGCAGCAGTTGGCCCGTTGCCATTAAAAGCTCGCCCACTGGGTATAGAGATGCGGCTGAGGGCTGGCTCCATCTCTGCCTGATACAACTGTTTATTGTCATTTTTTTTGTCTTTGCTGTCATCCACAGCCTTGCACCTAAATCCGTCGGGATTCACTGCAAAGTGTTTGTTCCTACAGCTTGTCGCTGTATTTTGCATTAAAAAAAAAGATGTTTGTTTCTCCCTCTAAAAGAAATGTATTCATTCATTTTTTGTGACGTGCCATCTCCGTCTCGTGGGAGAGATGCAGATATAAGACTGGCGGAGGTCAGGCTGAAGCTGAGGTTGGGGGCAGGGAAGATTGCGTTGCTGTAAGCCTGTGACTAAGCCGGGATTTGAAACTGTGATCTGGCAGTTTCAGGCTCTCTCTTATGAGCGCTGAGTTATGTGACAGCTTTCATTTCTTGAGTTGGCAGATTGCGGAGAAGCAATCACAACAACCGTATTGATTTTAATCTGCTGAAATATTCACTTCAGATCACGCTTTGTAATTACAGCAGAGCATGTTGATGTGAGCATGAATTCCAGTAACAGGACTTGTGTTGTCTCTTTTGAAAAGCAGGCTCTGATAATCTGGCCCGCTGTGGAGCCCTGGAGAGCCTGGTGAATGACACGGGAGATGACACGTGGGACAACAAAGCCATGAACAGGATCAGTGCCATTCACTTTCTGGATGATGATGAGGAGGACGACGATGACACGGTGAGACCAGCGAGCTCGTGGGCAAATTTCACAGCAATCCATCCAGTACTTGTGTGATATTAATGATATTTCACTCTGATATTAACCTGCCCGTGGTGCTAGAGGGGGTCACAGTGCCGCACAATAAATGGGGACAATAAATGTCGGCACACAATTTATTGGAAATGCACGTTATAGTCTTTGAAATATTTTAGTCTGGAGCACAGTGGTGGACTGATATGTGTATAATCACCTGAAAATAAGAATTGTTGTGTTTTCGTTACCATAGATTGAGCCATTCATATCTACGTAGGGAGCGGGTGCTCTTCACAGTGTCCGCCACGTTGCTCCATCATGTTTCTACAGTAGCCCAGAACGGACAAACCAAACACTACTACTCTAGAGAGAGCCTTTCAATTTTTTTTTCATTACCTGAAGGCCACCGTAGTTCTCCGACACGCTTGTGAAACTGCGGTAACGTGAGCCGCAGAGTGCAAAATCGTGGTACCGCCAGGCGCTGTCTGACTTCCGTTGCTCCTTAAGTAGTGTTATTATGGTAAGGATGGCCTCTGAGTGAGGCGAAGGGCGCTATCACGGTTTTGCACTCGGCGGCTCACATTATCGCAGTCTTGGAAAGGGAGGAGTGAGCGGAGGGGTATTCAGTTGGTTGCAATCTGCAACCACACCACTAGATGGCACCAAATCCCACACACTGTACCTTTAACATTTCTCTGTTAAAAAAAAAAAAAAATTCTCTGTTACTGGATATTTGCATTCAGTCATTTTGTGACTCAGTTATGACCTAGCCTTTAACTCATCGATTCTAAGCTCACCAGTTATTTTTGCTGCAGATATAACCAGTGCACCGCTAATTTGAATCTCTTTCCTCCACACAGGGAACACTACTCCGACGGGCCACGCCTCACCCCGGCGAGCTGAAGACGATGAAGAAAGCGGCCGAGAACCTCCGCAACGACCTGAACGCTGCGAAAGGCCTGGACTCCAACAAAAACGAGGTCAATAACGCTGCAGACAGAGTGACCACATCTGTGTGACCTTTACCTCAGAAATGTTTTTTACCTCCTGTGTCTCGCCGTGTCGTCCCGCACAACCCCGCAGACCCTCTTTTTTTCCCTTTTACCTACGAACCCCGGTGTGGCCTACCCCTCCTCTGATTAAACCCCGGGACGCCTGTAACCTTACTCCATCTCCAGTCCTGTGTAAAACGTGTTTGACTCAGTCTACCAGGGCCGCCGTGCCTTCCTCTTTTTAATTAATGTCCACAGCAATAATCTGCACAGAGAAGCTCCTTTTAAAAAGATATTTTAAAGATTTATT
This sequence comes from Sebastiscus tertius, assembly GCA_916701665.1. Classification (NCBI taxonomy): domain Eukaryota; kingdom Metazoa; phylum Chordata; class Actinopteri; order Perciformes; family Sebastidae; genus Sebastiscus; species Sebastiscus tertius. The sequence goes on from CAKAOH010018843.1 coordinate 31,305, forward strand.
ACTTTTTTTAAATGCCTCTTTTTAAAAATACACATTAGGTAGTTGCACTATTATAAGTCTTTATAATATGGTCAAACCTTCGTAAATGTATTATATATTTGTTCTATATCTATTTTTAAAACACTGGGTGAATACTTTTTACATTTTGGGCAAACATAAAAACAGGAGTTTTTGGACCTACTGATTAAGGATTATTGTATAGTGTCTTGTGAATATTGATACTTTTATACTTTTTGGCAGCTCAGATGTAAATAAAAATGTATAGCAAATTTCTTAATCAGTTGCAGATTTTTAAACTTTTTTTTTTTGCTTTTTCAAACTTGGTACTTTTTTCTTTTAAAAAACAAATCAAAGAAATGAACAAAACGCAGTCACTGATATGTCTTATTCAATCCATATAATTGTCATTGGGTGAGTGGATGGCCTTGAATCCTCTTTTTGTTCATCTGTAAAACATCGTTACCTATTTTTGGATTATAAATAGATTTGATTCATTAATTAAGTTTGGATTTAAGTACTGCACATCAACCTTTTAATTACTCATCTGCAGCGTAATTATGCAGAAGTAACAATGCTGTCTTATTTATATGTGCTGTGCTTTACTGCTTTGCAATGTTTTTCAAATAGATGCCAAAAACAGTTTATTTTTTAAAAAACAGTTTTCTTTCCCTTTAACAAAGAGTACTGTATAGAATAATCATCGGAGGTTTGGTGAGAATGAGGTTCGTACCACAAGGACGGCATCCTTTAAAAATGCAGTTGTTAGAAGTTCCACTTTAATGCACTTCTCAGCGTTTCTCAAATTCTTTTACATGGTACATGATAAATTGTTTTATTTTGTTTTTAAATTGATTTGCAAAAAGTGGACCAGAGAAATTGGTCCAAGTGTTGGTTTTTATGTTTTTAATTATTTTCTGATCAAACTGCACAAAACGGATCTCAAAGGGGCACTGAGCCTGGAGATTTGGATGACTTTTTAACCACTGATCAATAAAAAGAGTGCAACACTAAACAACATGTTTCTTATTCCTTTTAATTTTATTCAATTTAGAGAGAATATCAAATACGTAATCTCAGTTGTGTTTAATTTACTGAACTTTAAAATGCCAGATTTAAAAACGAGATACATTTGGTGTGGTCTTTCTTATCATCCATGTCCAAAAATAATAAGCTGACTTAAACTGTCGACTTAAACTGTCAACTTGCTTCGATGCCACAAACCAGATATTCCGTTTCCTGACCCCTCCATCGCTTTTTTTTTCGTCTTTCCAGCAGTGCATGATGTTTCTGTAATGCTCTGCCAGCATGTGCCGTATTTGACTTGTCCACCTTGCACGCGCTGCACGTTGTACTGACGCTGGCATGCTTTAATTCAACATCAGAGAATGAATGTATAAATATATATATTTTAATGTTCATGGCAAGTGCACCTTTATTTGAATCTCATTGTATGTTTTTGATTAACCGTTTGAAGATGAAGCATACTATGTTTGGTGCAGAAATAAAACTAAATACTTTCCAGTGGATTATTACATAGATTAGGTCAAAAATATTTTAAAAACTGATAATTCACTGGAAAGTATCTTTTACTGGTGTTCAGTTTCAGGCGTAATAACATGTCGTGGTACTTTAGATGGCCTCCCACTGTTCTTAAAGTGCCAGTGTGTAGCATTTAGGGGGATCTATTGGCAGAAATGAAATATAATATTAATAAGTATTTTTTCATTAGTGTATAACTACCTGAAAATAAGAATCGCTGTGTTTTCGTTACCTTAGAATGAACCGTTTATCTACATACGGAGCGGGTCCTCTTCACGGAGCCAGCCATGTCGCTCCGCCGTGTTTCTACAGTAACCCCAGAACGGACAAAACCAAACACTGGCTCTAGAGAGGGCCTTTTGCGTTTTTGCATCGGCCACCGTAGTTCTCCTACGCGTTTTCAGTCGGTTGTACCTGCAACCTCACCACCAGATGCCGCCAAATCCTACACACTGCACCTTTAAGTGGAGGCTTCTTCAGTGAGACTACAATGCACTTCAAGCATGGCATCTCCCTTCACTCTCTTTCTTTGCCTGCGCACATTTTGGCAAAAAAGGCAGAGAAAGAGACACACAAAAAACGAATGAAGCTTTGGAGATCCAGTTACTAACTTGGCTGCTCTTTAGCTCTTCAAAACGATGGTACCAGTGAGAGTAGTTCAGTTACACTCTGCAGTAATGACTGTTTTGGTGTCCCTTGGTGCACAACATAAGCATGCATTATGAATAGTCAAGCAGGATTTTATTAACTACGTTGATTATGCTGCTCTACTGGAAAGCATGAGATTCCTCCAAGGATCGGATCAGGGAAATTGTGCTGCTCTTATTGACACATGGTCATGCATTCGAGGTGAGGGGACATGGTTTCATCACCACTTATCCATCACTGTCACTGCTTTCTTCAAGATATGACATTGAAATTACATTTTCAGCAATCTTCTGACTATCTCCAGGAGTGTAGAAAGCCTCATACTAACCCGTCCCTCAGGACCAGTAGCCAACACTGGGCCATGATCCCAGGCTTCAGCTGGGTGGCAAACAAAAAGTGTCCGCAGGCGAGACCTCAACTGTTCCCGGCCAGCGACGGTGTGTGCGGTCGCTGCTCCAGCGCAGAGAAGGACGCAGAGGAAGCTGAGCAACCTCAGGAGGTCTGTTTTCCAGTTTAGATATCACAATTAATTTTGTTTATCTTCATTCAGTATAAAAACATTGATTTGTTTTTCACCAGGTTTGTGCTGGCCAGCAGCCGCCAGAGAGCGAGGCCTTACCACGACGGTTTCGCCATCAGAGAGGTGAAACCAGAGAGGGGAGGAAGCTCCAGCATCACAGAGCTCTTAATGCCGGGTCCGGTCTCCATGGAGACCCTGCCCCCAACATCAAGATCTCCTCCATCACAGGGCATCTGAAGTCCGCTTTGATGACAGAAAAGACCCTTCCTCAGGAATCACCCGTCTCCCAAGTGCCATTAAGAGTAACTGCACGCTGCGTCTTTCTTACATGTCTTAATCATCTCTGTGGGGTTTCTGGAAATCGTGTTGATTGTTGCAAATCATTGCTAATCTAATTTGTGTTTGCATTGCTCCACTCAGACCTAAATTGTATATAGATTATTGCTTTTTTTATGTGTAATGAAACACTTTCCTCTTAGTTGCAGATCAAAGTGTCTGGCCAGAGGGGCAGTTTGGGAATCAGCATTGCCGGTGGGAAGGGCTCTCTGCCTTACAAAGACCATGATGAGGTGAGTGAGCAGTGCTCCATCTCTAGCAACATAATGCGCTCATTTGGTTGAGGATGATGAGAAACGGCAGCCTTGAGCGACTGAACTCCTACAAGTATTTATCAACAGAAAGAGCTTTGAGATAGGGATGCACCGATCGGACTTTTTCAGTCCCGATAGCGATACCTGGGCTTTGGGTATCAGCTGATACTGAGTACGATCCGATACCAGTGTAAATAAATGGTAAATGGACTTGCATTCATATAGGGCCTTTCTAGCCTTCCGACCACTCCAAGCGCTTTACACTACATGTCAGCATTCACCCATTCACACACACATTCATACACTGATGGAAGAGGCTGCCATGCAAGGTGCCAACCTGCCCATCAGGATCTAATCTAAATACTCATTCACACACCGAAGACACAGCCTTCGGGAACAATTTGGGGTTAAGTGTCTTGCTCAATGACACTTTGACATGTGGACTGGAGGAGCCGGGGATCGAACCTTCTGACTGGTGGGTGACCCGCTCTACTTTGAGCCACAGCCGCCCCTGCATGAAGTGACTGGATCAGTCTTAAACATTACTTTCCTAACTTCGTGAAAGTAACAAATAAATACATAGATAAAAGTTTGCTTGATTGTATTAAAATAATAAAATCGAACATCTGCAACTTGGTAAAAAAAAATCAGGAATTACAATTAAATTGCAGCAATGCAGCAACAAATTGGTAAAAACGTCCAGTATACAAACATAGAACTGAACTGAGTAGATCAGGCACCATTGTCACCGATACCCGATCCAGCTATTTAAATCAGTATCGGCCCGATATTTGGTCCGGTATCGGTATCAGAACATCCCTACTTTGAGCACATTGTTATTTCTAACATGTCTGTTTCCTTTCAGGGCATTTTTATTTCCAGAGTAAACACAGGGGGGGCATCAGAAAAGGCAGGCGTCCATGTTGGAGATAGATTGCTGGAGGTAGGCTGGGAATCACTTTTCTCTTGTTTGTCATCTCTGTTTATAAGTTCCTATTCACTGACAATGTGAAATGTTGTTGACTGAATGGAAATAACATAGTTTGCACTTTATATTGGCTGTAAGGATATCATTATAAAACCTAGACCTTCCTGTGCTGGTGTTCCTCTCGTGACCAACGGAGGGCATCATAAGACCAGCAGAGGACACTAAACTGAGACTTAACTCACTGAGAAAGCCAATATGAGGCTGAGAAATGGAAAAAAAAAGCAAATAAAAATGCAATATCAATTGGTTTTTTTTTCAATTATGATTTTTATTGTTTCCTTCACAGGAAATAAAAGAAAAACACCGGGGAAAAAAAGGCTGTCCAATGTGTTTTACAGACGAATAACACATATGAAATTAAAGAAATTGAATTTAAAATAATAAAAAGATATGTAATTAATGATTAAAAGCATATAAATAAACAACAGGGACAAATAAAATAAAATTGTAAAAGCTACATTAATGTTAAAAATTAAAATACACCAAAACAAACAGCAATAGTAATGATATATACTGTATATCACAAAATCAATCTTTAAATTCTCTGTGGTGGGGATATAGACATGCTATTTCCAGATAACCTATGCTGAGTGTGAGTGTGTGATTTAATCCCTCACCTCTGACCCCTGCTCCTACTTTCACTGACCCCTGAACGTGTAATGTGACCACGGTCCTTCCAGGTCAATGGCCTCAGTATGCAGGCGGCGACCCACCACGAGGCGGTCAGCGCCCTGAGGAATGCTGGGAGCTGCATCAAGATGAAAGTACTGAGAGACAGGCTGCTACCGCGAGAGGTATGTGACCCGGACGGGCCTCAGGATCCTCGGGACGTGTCGGGGCTACAGCCGTGCAGCCAGGACGGCGGAGGCCAGAGAAGCAAACAGCCCATGACGGAGGGCGCGGAAGACTGTTTGTCCAAGCAGATTGAGGCAGTTGTCTGCAACGGCAACGGCATTGTGGGTAGTTTACTCAACTCACAGCACAAACTTTTCAAATGTCACCATTGTTTTACGATGTGCCTAAAACAATGTGTGGATTACGCCTTCAAAATAAGTCTTTCTTATACATTTCTTTTATCTTTGTCGTTTTGTGTTTCAGTCTGATTTGGAGAGCGAGTTGAAGAGGACCTTGTCTCAACTGGAGGCGCAGGCTTTGATGAAAAATGACTCACTTCAAGGGGGCAAACAAACAATGACAGTAAGCAGATTTCATCCCTCAGTAGGATATACCAGAGGTGGGACCAAGTCAGTTTTGCAAGTCTTTGCACTCAAGTCCCAAGTCAAGACAGTGAAGTCCTAAACTTTCGAATTTTGAGTCCTAAACAAGTCATAATGCGCTCTTCACCAAATGTAATTCCATTTGCATCTCCGTCTTTGATTTTCAACTTCCACGTTATCTTTGGTATCATTTTTTTTCCCGGCGCTGAGTAACGTAACGTTAGTTCTTCATGGTTTTCTCCTGCAACTTGATTGGATGATGTCAGATTGGTTCAAACAAAGTGGATCTGGGGAGTTAAAGCAGCAGTGGGTAGAAATGGAGCAAATATGATTAAAGAAGTTATTTTTTCATTATTTCACTATATCCTGACAGGTGATCAGAAAAAAAATCATGTGCCTCTGTGTCCTCCAATGCTCCAAATGGCATCTGCAAGACTTCACAGACCGGAGGAAAACAATCAATCAGAGCCGAGCTGGAGGCTGCCGTCTCTGAGCAGCTGTCAATCACTCACAAACTCCGATCAAAAGGTCAAACTAGGCAGCGCTGATCAAATATGAATCAATATTCTGCTACTGTAATGCCTATTTCTCACCTCAAATGTTTCCACAAACATCTTGTAGTGTACTGTTTAGCTGTAAAATGAGAAAGTTTGCTCCGGCTGGTGGGCGGTGCTTGGTATTTCCTCAACTGATCTCAACATGACTGCAGGGTCACAAACTTTCTCATTTTACAGCTAAACAGTACACTACAAGATG
>CAKAOH010018847.1:0-40549 GCA_916701665.1 Sebastiscus tertius
TGTGTGTGTGTGTGTATATGTATGTGTGTGTGTGTGTGACCTCGGGTGGTTGGGTCCGAAGCGATTCTCAGTTATAATTGCACAACATGACAGAGGGGATCCTTTACCACACCGAGATTTGAGTTTATGGCCTGCTGTTTGCAGCAGTTACGTCACTGCAGTGTTGTGGGGTGTATGCATGTGTGTGTGTGTGTGTGTGTGTGTGTGTGTGTGTGTATGTGTGTGTGTGTGTGTATGTGTGTGTGTGTGTGTGTGTGCCTTGGAGAAACATTTGCAGACCGGAGGACGAGGAGGAGGGATAGATGGATAGATTGAAGTGAGCGAAAGAGATGGAGAAAATGGAGAGGGAGAGAAATCCCCTGCACCGATAAGGCTTCCGTCAACTTTATTAACAGCCTCGTCCGCTGCAGTGCAGCCCAATTAATTCAGACAGTAAATTCCTGCTTGTCACATTTTATTGGAGCCACGTCACATCCACCCCGTCATTCCTGACAACCAAGTGAAGCAAGGAAGGTGCCAAGTTAAAGGTTGGATACAAAAATATGAGGTTGAATAGGACACCGAGAGAAATGAAGAAACCACCGCCTAGTGTTTCCTCTCTCAGGTGGCCTCTCTGCTCACCTGGGAAATCGCTTCCAAGCTCCTGTGAAAGATATACCATGATGGCTTTTCACAGCCGATACAAGCTCCAGCCATTTACTCTGCTCCCAGTGTATGTAGAGAGCCTGTGTTTCGGGCGAGCCTACGTCTGTCCAGGGGGTCTGTCTGACTTAAAGTGAGACGGGAGGAGGCCAGAGGTAGGAGTGAGGGAGGAATAAAGAAGCTATTTTTAGACCGGTGTTGCTGTAGTGCACACATATTGGCTCGGAGAAGGGAACCTTTTGAATATGAGAGTCGACTGTAGCTGTTGTTGAAAACACACAGATGTTTTCTTCAGGACAGACATCGATATGAGACTGACTTTCAGTTATTTAAAATAAACGATGGACTTGGAGAGAGCAATCAGTACAAATATTCATTGATAGTGTCTGCTCCATCTACCATTGGTTAATACTGTGTAATATCTTTTCCTGGTATTTCCCGTGTTCATTTCCCATGTCTCTACTTGTACAGTTATTGAGTAGGTATCAACCCAGTCTAATGATCCATGCTGTGACTGACATGCCCCTGAGTCATATAGATCTCCTCTCAGCAGCTTCTATAAATATCCTGCTAAAGCTCCTCAGGGCCTGTTGTTGCCCCGGCCCGACGTTGTAGCGCCGGGTTACTATTGACTACAACTAAAATAACTAACTGGCTCAGCACACTTGTACACAAACTGTCACACACGAGCATCCTTGTGCACAAACATGCCAGTATTAGACCCGACTAGACTCTCCTGCATCAGAGCCAACATGTGTTTAAGTGCTAATGTGTGTTGTCTGTCCGGATTAAGATTTTGATTTCATAAGCCACTTGTACATCAATCATTAAAACTGTCTCCACATGCGATAATAGCCACCTGTACTTGATGTCTCTGCCCTGTCTGACATACCTGACCCGTCTAATCCTCTCTCCGTTGACAGAGGGCGAGCCCATTGAAGCCATTGCCAAGTTTGACTACATTGGGCGCTCTTCCCGAGAGTTGTCCTTCAAGAAGGGCGCCTCCCTGCTGCTGTATCAGCGGGCGTCAGAAGACTGGTGGGAGGGACGGCACAACGGCATCGACGGCCTGGTGCCACACCAGTATATTGTGGTCCAAGACATGTGAGTGTTTTTCATTTACGACCGAGTAACGCATCAAGCTTTGACGATCCCTTCACTTTTCACCAACATCAGGTCAAATTTAGTCATTTGTCCAACACTTTATGACCAATTACTATATTCTCATCAACCTCAGCTGATGCAGCGCTAATAGGCACATTGTTAGCATGCCAAGATGCTGAACTAAGATGGTGAACATGGCATGGCTGCTAAAACATCAGCAGGTTAGCATTGTCACTGTGAGCATGTTAGCATGCTGACATTAGCATCAGTACAGTCTCACAGAGCTGCAAGCATGACTCAACAGTCTGATGGTACGTGTCCACGGACGTGTTTGGACGCCTCACTTACCATCATTGGACGCTTGATGGGCTGCGACTAGGCACCTGATTGGTACGAACGCTTTCACTCGTGGGCTGCTGCTCCCAGCTTCCGCAACCGGAACCAACATGGCGGCTAATTTTTTTTCTTGTATATTACGGAATATACAAGAAAAAATATTCACAGGAAATATGTTTCTGAAAACATTTTAGGAGAGAAAATTAGCCATGCAGTTGCTGAATCTGTTTTCATTTTAGATCCACAACGGTTTAGTTTAATAGTTTTTCGGAGGTTTCCAGAGGCGGCGAGTCGCACCGCACGCCCCTGATTTGCATGAAGTAGCCTAGACCTCAACAAACAACACGCTTTTGCCTTTTGACTTTGCTCTATAAAGCTTTGTTTATACTCGCCAGGAAGCGTACAGGAAGCGTACAAACAAAATATTCTATAGATAAGCAAGAAGTCAACGAGTGTTACTGGAAAGGAAAGTAGGCTGCCTAGCAACAGAAGTAAACACTAACATCCTAACCTCCACCTAACATTGCATTTGTGTACTGTAATTATTACTGTCGTTTACCTCCAAGTCAAAACTTCCTCCAGCTCTCAAAGATGATGTCCCTGGCAGTTAAACAACAGACTTGTCTTTGTTGACTTTGCTCTATAAGAGGCCGTTGACCATCAGTTGACTGTGGGGTCGTGCAAAGAGGACCTTCAGTCTTGTTTTCCTTAACGTCCCCCTGTGTGGAGTATTCCCCATCTCCAGGGGTCCACAACCAGCGCGTCTATCACGTCTCCCATTCTCAGCACTAACAAGCATACACTCTGCCATGGCGACTGTTGGTGCCTAATGGACTGGATTCACTGTCTCATTAGGACGGAAACGGAATCACTCCAATCACTTAGTAGCTGGCCGACAAAACGGCCATTCAGAATGCCTTCCCCTCTTTCCTCTTCTGTTCTTTCACCTGCTGCCTCTATCAATAATTCACCAGGAGGGGCACTGCTGATGGGGCGTCCTCTTAGTTAATGAAAGAACAGGGGAATTTACAGCCGTACGGGTTGTCCCCGAGCGTAGTAACGTCCTGCTCTCTACTTAAACAGAGCAGGCTGACGAGCGCAAGAGCACACAGGGTTGCGATCTCCACTTGTTCCGTAAAAGAGCCCAGAATAAAACATGCAGAGAGACGTCTGAGAGGCCACTTCAGCACAGGATGTCTCTCTCAAACTTTCTCATGTCTGTCTGTAAATTTTGTTTACTGCCGCCTCCGCTGCGGTGAAGTGCTCGTCCTTGCTCTGGCTCAGTCTGCGTCGCATACACGTGTGGATGCACTAAATAAGCGACTGTGTTTTATATCGGATAATACACATCATCAGAGGCAGCAGTGCAGCTCAGTAGCTCTGATTACTGCCACCTGACATCCAGTCATACACCTCACTGAAACCCATAAAGCTGGCTGTGTACGTGGGCGTGGGCATGTACATGTCACAGTATATCACCGGAATAGGGAGAGGCCGAGGAATATGACTCATCTGACTCTCTGGACCTTGAGGGGTGGGTTGGGGGGGGTATGAGAGAGACATGCTGACTCGAAGGAAACTGATATGAAACATCGAAGAACGGTGCAAATATGAAAGACTGATTTGCTGATTTCTCCTTTTTTTTTTTTGTCTGTCGGTTTTTCTGTCACTTCCTCTTGCTCTTTCCATGTCTCAATGTCAATCTGTCTCTGTGTCCCAGAGATGACAACTTCTCAGACACTCTGAGTCAGAAGGCTGACAGCGAGGCCAGCAGCGGCCACGCCGGAGAGGATAAATGCTTGGGGAAAGACATCGGCTCGCCCTCTGACACCAGGATCTCTGAGGCCTATATCACCAGGTTGGTTTTTCCCACGGCTGTGTAGCTGTGCTGTATTGGACTGCAATAAACTATTTCTAAGGGACCTGAATTAGGAATCTGGCATTTTAAACTTTTTGCATTCAGCATACAAATTCACTAACGTCTGAACAAAAGACACTGCTGCTGACCAAAAAAGAGCCCCATCTTCAGAAACTTAATGACCTGGAAATTATGGGGGAATTAGCAAACTAGCTAGCTGCCTGCTAGTTAGTTAGCTAGCTAGTTAGCTAATTCCATGATGCTTTAATGCTACATTGGCTACAGAAAATGAGGTGAACAAAGTTGTCACTCATTTGGCGATAGCATGTGCTTTCCAACGCTGACAAGAGTGTGTGGATGAAGCATTAAGTTGTCAAATTTGACTCATTAAAGCTTCAGTAGGCAAAATGTTTTTGGCATCATTGGGCAAATATTCCATAATAACCTTTCAGCATGTTGTAATTCAAGTGATCTGAGAGAAAACTAGACTTCTGCACCTCCTCATGACTCTGTTTTCAGGCTTTAAAAAACCTAGCCCGCGACGGGAGACTTTGACCAATCACAGGTCATTTCAGAGAGAGAGCGTTCCTATTGGTTGTGCTCCAGCTGGTGGGCGGTGCTTGGTAGGTCCTCAACAGATCTCAACATGGCTGCCGGGTCACAAACTTTACAGCTCAACAGTACACTACAAGATGATTCTGAAAACATTTGAGGCGAGAAATAGACATTACAGTAACAGAGTATTGATTCATATTTGACTGTTTGATTGTAGTTCGCGAGTTGATTGACTCGAGGCTCTCATAGACAGCAGATGGACAGGAGATCTCAGGTCAGCTCTGACTTCTTGTTTTCCTCCGGTCTGTGAAATCTTGCAGATGCCATGAGGAGCACCGGAGGACAGATGCTCAAGATTTTTTTCAAATTACCTGTCTCATGCACTACTGTCAGGATATAGTGTCCGTTTTATAAAAATAACTTTTTTAAATCCCGTTTGCTCCATTTCTACCCACTGCTGCTGTAATAAGTGCCCGTCCTCCTGACACCATAGTGACCAATGTGTGACCACAGCACATCTTGGACTTCACATTGGCTTTATCTAATGAGAGACGGCCAATCCCATAACGACTGACAGTCCAGCAGCATGTCTGGAACAACTTCAGCGTTGCATCATCTTAAGAGGCTTAAATAGCTTCAGGTGTGAATACCAACACGCAGACTACAGACACTTTGAAAATGAATCAACTTTAAATGTTTTCTATAGAGATTGAGATTTAAACTACTGTATTTTGCCAAAAATAATCCTCATTTTCAACCTTTTACCTCAATGCAAGCTCGGGCTGAGAGCGATTTAACAGCATGTGTCTGATTTTGCCGAGCAAGACTGAAGGCAGCAGGAGAGACCTACACAGTATGCAGTCGATCCTCCGTGTTACATATGATGCTGCTGCTGCTGCTGCTTCCTCCTGTCATTCTGTGTCCTCGGCTCACCTCTCTCAGCCTAATTGCCACCGGAGGAATCAACTTCTCCCACTCTATTTTATTATGATATAGTATGAGTATTAAATACGGGCTGGTATCAGCTGGTCACACTGGAACATACTGTATATTCGATTGCATAGGAAGGGATGGCACACACACAGAGAGAGGAGACACACACATCCAGTCACACTTCAGACTTTTTGGCAGCGTGTGTCTGCTGGTTGCGAGCCAGAATTTCATCTCCTCTTCATTGCTGCATTTGTGGTGGTGGAGTAAGCGACCTTGAAGCGTCTGTTACTGGCTCTTGCCAAACACATGAACAAGTGCTATTTTATTCAGAGCCACACTCACTCCCTGTACTTCACTGTTGAAATGTTGATGATTCATACTAGAGGCGATATTCACACCCTGCATACACACTGCAGGTATTTGTATGCGGACGGAGAATATATCTGAATGAATCATCTTTTTCACATCAGCCTTGATGAAGCTCCTCTACAACACCCTCTACCTGTCACCAGCTCCCAGGTGACCCCACCCCACCCCTCCCACCCCCCGCACACACACACCTCTCTCTTCATCTCCTGTCTACCCCCCCAACTCACTTTCCTACTCTTCCATTCAGACAATCCTCACATGTGTTGAATCATTTATATCCTGAGCTTTATTTAGATCTTTTTCCTCTCCTGGTGTTCTCAATCAACAACACGTTTGCCTAGGGCTGACCCAAATGCCTCGAAGCTTTTGACCGTTGCCATGATAATCGACCTACAAATCACTATTCGATTGCTTCGTTGTTGTTTTTTTTATTTTATTTTTGTATATATAGGTATGTAATCATTTCTTTTAAAGTAATAACTTATCGGGAGTAATAACAGGTGTACATAAATATACAAATACAGCACAAATGTAAATGATTGTCCCTCCATATTTTGATATTTTTACCCCAAAGCCACCCTCCCATCCAACCCTCACCCATTGCCAATGCGAAAAGGATAAAGAGCGAATAACAAAGTTAAATTACATTTTAAAAAAAAAAGAAAAAAATAATGAATTAAAATAAAAAATAATAAAATAAATAAAGTACACACTGACAGTAATGATAATTATAGGATAAATCCCTCAAAAGTATGTAATTATAATGTAGAAATCCCCAAATATCCCATGAAATAAGGAATAATCCCACAACATTATTCATGATTCATATTCAACATGAACAATTTTTAGTTCTTCTCAGACGGACATCGCTGTTTGTTGTGTACAGAGGGTTGTGTGTGTGCAGTAGTGCGGCAGCGGCGCTGAAACGGGGGAGATAAAGACAGACAGACAGACGAACATGTCAGGCTGCTGCGCTTTACCGCGCCGCAAAGCGAAGCTTCGAATACTGTCGAATATTTCTCACCGAAGGTTCGAAGCCCAAAAAATGTTATTTGGGACAGCCCTACACTTGCCACACGGGAGACCTCTAGTAGAGATTGGCATCACGATCACAGCGAGCGTCACTAAAACAAGACGGTTAAGTTAAAGTAAAAGTGCCTCTTTTAGTGGAGAAGATGCACATTGATGGGATCACACCAAGAATTACAGTTGGTCTGTTTTGATGGAGAGGAACACCTGGAATGATTTACATTATTATTATTATTATTATTATTATCCAAGGCCATACAAACAAAGGGTGAGCTGTCAGAGTGGTGACAGCGTGCAGAGTAAGTTGCAGTACTTTGTGTTGTTGTACACTCTGTCTATCCCAGAGGAGCTCAGGTGTTATGAATGTAGACTGCTCCCCCTGCTGGTTGTCAGTGGTTCCTGCAGTTGTTTACTAATCCACATTTCTCACTGCTGCAGTCAGAAAAATATATATATTTATCTCTCACCAGGCGCACCAGCCTGCACCGCTCCACCAATGAGTCTTCATTTTTCAATGTCTAAACTGTCATCAGTAGCTATTAGTGCTGTCAAGAAGTTGTTTATGTGCACATTGAAGCAGCACTTGGTAGAATTGGAGCAAATGTGATTTTTTTTTTATAAAACGGTCACTATATCCTGACAGTAGTGTGCATGAGAAAGGTAATCTGAAAAAAAATCATGGGACTCTGTGTCCTCCGGTGCTCCTAATGGCATCTGCAAGATTTCACAGACCGGAGGAAAACAACCAATCAGAGCCAAGCTGATTATGAATCAATATTCTGATACTGTAATGCCTATTTCTCGCCTCAAATGTTTTCAGAAACATCTTGTAGTGTACTGTTTAGCTGTAAAATGACAGTGTATGATTTTTTTATAGCCTGAAAACAGAGCCATGAGGAGGAGCAGAAGTCTAGTTATCTCTCAGAACACTTGAATTACAATATGCTGAAAGGTTATTATGGAATTTTTTGCCCAATGATGCCAAAAGCATTCTGCCTAATGCAGGTTTAATTCATATGTTGACAAAAATAGAAAATAAAAAATAACTCCAAATCTTGAACAGTATCGGGTGCCAGGTAGTGGTAAGAACAGAAGAAACAAATCACCGGAACTCACAGAGAAAGAGTCTTTTTTTAGTTTATTTTGGGCAAACAAACTAACAAACGTGTTTCAGCTATAAGGCTGTGCGTGCCGGAGATTTGTTTCTTTAATTTATATGTTTACATTAAGACATATTGTTCACACTCCAGAGTGTATTATGCAGTGTGTGACCAGGTAAACGGGTTTCAGAGTCTTACATAACCACACTTGGGATTGACGTCAGACTTTCTAGTTAATGTAGACGAGTAGTTTTCTGTGAAGAAATGATGCGATATACACAGTCGCTCTGCTGCGAAGAGCTGCAATTACATTCCCCGAGACCCTCGTGGTCCTTCACATCCTGCAGTCATTATTGCTTTTATTTTAGCGCTGTGATGAAGCTTCCTGTAAATCTTAATGATAATGGCTGAGACGGCATTCATTAGGCAGACGCAAACTCTCAAAGGGAGCCGTTTGCCTCGGAGAAGTGATTAAAGGATGAGTGAATCGTTGCTTGTTCATCATCGCAAAGGACCAATAATGCGGAATTCAAATAATTTGGCGTGTATCAGCTTTCAGATGTTAATTGATTTAATGTCTCAACCATTTCAGGAAGTGTTATACCAACTAAAAAAAGTGGCTGCATAAGAATGCAATCTCTTTTTAAATGAGAAGTCATGTAATAAATATCAGGTAACTGTATTATTTAATTGTAGTGCTTTGCCAACAGTCGTGCTCAAATATGTTTCTCAGTCATCTAGCTGCTAGGCTGAAAGTGATGATAGCTGCTTTGATGAAACATTACAGCTCTTGACTCGGGCTGTGTGTAGCTACTGTAGTGCTGGTAGTCATAAATATGCAGAGCAGAGCCTATTAGAGCCGTACTGAGGAGGATGAGCTGCTCTGTTGGCCTTTTATGGTGCAATAGAACCGCCTCAAAGGAGGAGATGTTACTGTGGAGAAACATTGTGCACAACTCAGTGAGCATGCGTCTCTGCGTGAGTATGAAGCCGTGTGTGTCTGATCAGACACATGTTCAGCTCTGTCTCTCCATGTTTTAGACGTGTGTGTGTGTGATATTAAGGCTCAATTCCAATCCGGCCTCTACACCCTCCCACTCCGTGATGGAGTGAACTCTGTTTGTAGTCACACTCGCAGCTCAATGAAGCTCCTTCTTTAAGGTGAAGGGTATCGATACAGCAGCCACTTCGGGACAAAGTTCCCTCTCTCTCCGCCAAAGAAAGAAATATCAGAATCAGAAATCCTTTATTGATCTTTGGGGGGAAATTGGTTCCGTTTTGCTCCCGTTCTAGAATATAAATATAAATATATAAAAATAGAGAAATCATAAGAAAGCATAAATAAGAAATATGTATAACAACAGTCCAAATAATACTGCTGAAAAATGGGATCTATGCAAATAAAATAAATTCATGCATTTTATTAAAATGCAAGAATAGTGTAAAATAAGAATATTAGTTTAAATGTTCTGTATAAATAAATGCAGTGTTAATGCCGGAGTAAACCAGATTATTGCACAGCTGAATTATTGCACTAAATTATTGCACTGTTAAGTCAGTATTGTACAGTTGAAGATATAATAAATGATGGGGTTATAGCTCCTGATGGGGGTACAAAATAATATATATGTGTTGTGTGTGTATACATTATATACAACAATTTACAATCTAATGAACATATCTACCGTTTTCTAGGCTGGACCAGGGTATATTTGAACTTAAATACAATCTCTTTACTTTGTTTGTTGACGTCTGTATGACAATAAAGTAGAATAAATTAAATGTCTATCAGTCTGAGCAGTTTACAGTAAATGTTTGTACTGGTAGTCACATGGTACTTACATTGGATCGGCAAAGGCAGCTGGTTAAGTCGGCATCGATGCAGGCTCGCTGTTGGAAGGTTTTATAACCCACTCCCACTCCCACTCCCCGCTGATTGGTTTCGGATGGCACTTAATACGGCGGACCCTCCACGCGAACGTGCAGAAGGAGTGGAAGTGGGTAGGGAGAGGGTGTAGGGAGTGGTTTGGAATGAAGCCGAAGTGCGTACTGGTCCAGGTTCAGATAGAGGACAGCCTTCCAGCTGCAGCTTCTCCCAGAGAGACAAACCACAGGCCTCCCTCCTCTGGCTGGTAGCCAGGTCCACTCTACCTGCTCTCCAAATAAGCTGGTGGGAGCTGTTGCGCACCGATATCAGGGTTCCTCCTACATTGCTGATGATTGTTTTGTTTTTTTCACAGTGGCAAATGTGTGATGAGGATGCATGCCCACATACAGTATTGTAATATAGAAAACCTTGTGCCTCCAATTTGGAGGATTTTTATGTCTGAAGGATTACTATGTTTTCAGAGTTAGACCCAGAGGAAGCCTTTAAATAAATTCAATAATTTAAATTATTAAAGACATCGCAGTCAATCCAAAAACAGGCCGTTTTTTTTTAGTTCCTAAAAAGTTTATTATATTTGGCAGATGCAAAGTGGCACAATCGCTGAGCCAAGCATTTTTTGTGCAATGTTTGTGTATGAGGTAAAAGATGAAAGCTGTAATGTGATAAATATATTATGAGTTTTGTTTGTTTCCTCTCCGTCCCACTCTTCTATCCCAGCAGGCACAAGAAAAGATCAGACCCGCCATCTCGGCGGCCCCCCGCCCGCCCCAGCGATGTCCACTGCATGGTGCATCCCTCCCAGCACGGTCACGGAGGTCACGGAGGCACCCCAGAAATGGGCTCCCCGGTGCTAGGCCACTTCAGCCCGCGGGACATGCTGCGGAGTCGCAACCACATGCCAATGGACAGCCCCGAGCGTCGCCGCCGCACCGGCCACGGCAGTCTGACCAACATCAGTCGCCACGAGTCGCTGAAGAAGATGGAGAGCCCCCCGATCCGCCGCTCCACCTCCTCGGGCCAGTACACGGGCTTCACCGACGCCCACCACCACCACCACGGCGGCAAGCCCCTGGACCCGGAGACCATCGCACAGGTCAGCGCGGGACGAGCAGCGACCCGACCGCAGCTCCCTCCACCATCAAAGCCCTGCCCCGCCCTGTAAAAACATAGTCAGTCCCTGTCTTCTGCTTCCTCTGGCTGCATCTGTGTCCGTGTGCTAAATACACGCAAAAAGACTAGCTTCACAGGCAGACAGCAGGGAGCATAGCTCGACGCTGGGATTCATCACAGTGTAATTACTACTTGTGAGCATACCAAGAAACTCTGCAATATGAAAAACTATTACAAAATATAGCGACGCCTAACTGGATATAATTTGTGTTCAAGCAGACATCCATTTTTGCATCACTGCTGATAGTAAGGCTGTAGCTCTAATTTGTTTTCACATACATACACATAACAGTAAATCCATGACTGATTTGTATAGGGCCTCAATTACAAAGCAGAGGTCACAGAGAGCACTTTAAACTGTGCCGGGCTGTCTGTCTGCCTACTGGGAGCATGCTCAGATGAACACATCTTGTCATCTCAGCATCTCCTTCGCTATCTAAAGTCATTAGCATGCAGAGGGAGAGGTGCCGGTGCAAAGTAATACTCTCTACTAACTCTCTGCATGTATAATGCATGCTTGGTGTTTTTTTTTTTTTAAAAACTGTCACTGTGGTCCTCTGTTAAAACCGCTTTTTATGTCTCCTACCATGTCGTTCTCTACCTTCTCCATCTCTCACGTCTTTGCTGTTCACATCACCTCTCATTTCTTTCCCACTAGGGCTGTGTGTTGGCAAGCATCTGGTGATATAATACGTGTCATGATACAGGGTGTATTGCGATTTTTAATTTAATTTGAAGAAAACTGTCATAGTATAAAGAACACACCAGAAATAAACCATTTTAGAAAGGGCAAAAATAACACATTTATACTGCATGCAAAAAACTGCATGGGTTTTGCCCCAAACAGTGGGCATGTCTGTAGAGACATAGAGACTCGTGGGTACCCATAGAACCCATTTTCATTCACATATCTGGAGGTCAGAGGTCATGGGACCCCTGTTAAAATCGGCATGCCAGTTTTTCCTCATCAAAATGTTGTATTACTTTGGAGCGTTGTTTAGCCTCCTTCTCAACAAGCTATGTAGCTAAGTATTACATGCTTGGTACCAGATTCTTTAGGTTATCTAGTTTCATATGATGCCAGTAACTTCACTCTAGCTTTAAAACTGAGCGAATAGCGGCCGGGCTGTCAGATTACAGGATACGGATACAGTGTTTTGAAAAATCGATACAGTATCGCACAAGATAATATCTTGATACTCGTGTGTTCATATTTTCTTTCACCCATATTTCCTATTGTCCCTCCTACCTTCTCTTTTAGTGTTCTCTAATTTTTAACCCCAACCTTCCTGTCTGTCGCGCATCTCTCTCGCATCATCATCATCATCATCATCCTTCGATATCCCCCCCTCATCTCTTACACTCTCTCTCTGTCTGTCTCCTGCAGGACATAGAAGAAACTATGAACACCGCTCTGAATGAGCTGCGTGAGCTGGAGCGGCAGAGCTCAGCCAAGCACGCCCCCGACGTGGTGCTGGACACCCTGGAGCAGCGGCAGACCTCCGGCGGCGGCGGTGGTGGCAGCGGCGGGGGCCCTACGCCGGCCAGCTCCAGCGAGTCCCTCAGCCCCATCCACGGCATCATGCTGAGGTCCACCGCCAACACCGAGCCGCCCATCCGCCGCAGCACCAGCTCCTCCAGCGACACCATGAGCACCTTCAAGCCTCTGGTAGCGCCCCGCATGGGGGTGCAACTCAAACCCCCCGCCTTGAGGCCCAAGCCCATGGTCCTGCCCAAGTCTAGCCAGGCCTCGCAGCCTCCAGCTACGTCTGCTCAGGACCCTCTGGACAAGTCCTGCACCATGTGACCTCTGGGACAGGAACCAGAGGTGTAAAAAACAAAAAACTCTTTAGCAACTTCCAGGTGGGGGGGGCTGAAAAAAAGCTACCACTGTATACACATATGATATCTAAGAGAGTGTAAAATACATGGACCTGGACAGGTAAAGATGTTTCCTTGTGGTGTTTTGAAGCATAAAGAAGACTCTGACAGGATCTGAGAGACTCACGTAGGAGCGTTACAGGGGTGACAGATTTTGTCGGACTAATCTTCTGTCTCAATAACATGTGCTCAGTTATGTGTTAATACGCTTAGGTTCATATTATCTAACGGTTTTTTGTTTTTTAAGAAATACAAACAACAAATCACAAAGGCTTCCTTCAAGGTTTTAGAAAAAACTGTACACTAGTTAGTTTTAGTTTACGGACTTTCACGAACTGTGTAACTAAGAACAAAACACGCTGCATGTAGCTCCTTCGTTTACCACTGAACCTGGAACAGAGCTCGATGAGAACCGCAGCGACATTCTCACACAAAGAACTAGATAATGTACTCGTTTTACTCTTAACCTAGGAGGGCCATTGAAGGTGTTGTGAACTGGTCGAAAGGCCCTCGTTGACTTTTGAGATGTAACTGATTTCACATGTTAAAATATTCTAAAGGTGCTGTGACTACCTGGAACAGAAATGGTTTGAAGGGTTGGACTGATGATGACGGGCCTGAAGAGCCCTTTAACAACTAACGGTACTGTGTTTAATAGATAATAGTACTGATTAGCGGTGTGCTTTTCTTCACTAGTGTGTAAACTCTTGCAACTTTCTTCGGCGAGGCGACGCCGTCTGTTGCGTCTCAGAAATGTACAAAGATCACCTCTGTGCTGGATTCACTCAAAATTTTATTTTAACATAATATCCATATTGCCTGGAATGAGATATGACTATTGGATAAAACCACTACTTCATTATGTTTGAATTTGATGCATTATGTCTCATAATAACTTCTGCCTTTGCATCTGTATAACAAAATGGGGAGCAGTGTGAGGAATTCAAATCATCTCCTACCTACAGTATATACAACACATAATGCTATATTAGACGGTGTGGAGCACACGCCATAGCTTCTTTTACGCCTCGCTTTGGCTTTGTCTACCCAAAGACATGACTGTACAAGAAAAAGTATGGATGTTGACCCTCCATATATGATGTTGACTCGTGTGTGTGTGTATAGACTCATGGCGGCGCCCTGTGGGAGCGCCGCCGGTAGCCATGGACCTAATGACTGTTAGTGTGAAAGCCTCCCTAATATGTTCGCCCAGCTTCTTATGCTTCTCTGAAAACAGCAGCTTTGCTCGGTGTCCCTTCCAAGTCTGTTTTATGTTCAGGCGAGAATGTCAATAATGTGTTTTGTTCTCTGACTGATATCGAGGCTCTCGCCGTGGATTTTCTGTGGCAGAAGTCTCACACAGTCGGGGATAAACAGCCTGTGTGTGTGAGTGTGTGTGTGCCGGTGGAGTAATAATTTCAAAATGCAATAGCCACCTAAAACTGTACGCGTCACAGCTTCCAACTGTGTGACTGCACCCCTGTACTGTATGTCTTTTTTCCAAAATAACCTCAGTACTGTAGAAATAACAGAGCTGGGTGCATGTCCTGGGCTAGCTTAATAACACACACAAAAGACTTGGTTTGCGATGAATAAGCAATGCTCTCTAACAGCAGGTTTACACTATCTTTGACTTGACAGATATTGTGTGTATAATAATCGAAAAAGATGATTAATTTCTGACTTACTAACTTTCATTATTTTTGTAATCATTTTTGTTATATTTCTGGGTAGAAATGATTTAGAACAAATGATGTAGAATAAATATCCAGAGATATACAGTATGAAGCCAGTTGTAAAAAGAAAAAAAAAGAAAAAAAAAAGGTGTGCTTTTGTCACTATGTCACCATCAACAGTAGGACTCCGTTATTCCGTCTGTAGGCTTTAAGCTACTCCGTGATGTTATGTACATCTGTAGTATGTACTTGTGAAAGTGCCTTTGAAAATGTTTTAGAGGAACTTCAGACATTCTGTGCTGTTGCATTTTCACATCCGATGCTGTGCGCAGGAAGAAGACACATGAATAAGTAACGATGCCATTTTCCCAAACAGTTATATGACAGAATGAATAATAAATAAAACAGCTAACCCATCGTGACATTGCACTTTTATGTATATAACTGTATATATGGCATGTAACATCATAACGTTTAGAGTTCTTTGAGGGCTTATACCTCTGAGGATTTCTTTCTAATAAAGGAAATAGTTTGTGGAGACTGAGGTGGATTTTTTTTTTACCCTGCTTTTTATATCGAGTAAGATTATTTATAGTCGGTGATGGAAGAAGTATTCAGATCATTTTTACTTTGGTAAAAGTAGGAACACCACAATATAAAAATTGTAAGTAAAAGTCCTGAATTCAATGTATTGAAGTTAAAGTACTCATTATGTAGAGTTGCCCCTTCCACAATGTTGTATTATCATACTGTATATAGATAATTGTACAAGTAAAATGCTGCTTCCACGTTAAAGCTGCAGTGGGTAGAAATGGAGCAAATATGATTAAAAAAAGTTATTTTTATAAAACGGTCACTATACCCTGACAGCAGTGCATGAGACAGGTAATCTGAAAAAAATCATGTGCGTCTGTGTCCTCTGGTGCTCCCTAATGGCATCTGCAAGATTTCACAGACCTGAAGAAAACAAGCAGTGAGAGCTGACCTGGAGTCTGCCATCCAGCTTCCGTCTATGAGAGCTGGCTTTCAATCACTCATAAACTCCGATCAAACGGTCAAACTAGGCAGCGCTGATCAAATATGAATCAATATTCTGTTACTGTAATGCCTATTTCTCACCTCAAATGTTCTTAGAAACATCTTGTAGTGTACTGTTTAGCTGTAAAATGAGAAAGTTTGTGACCTGGCAGCCATGTTGAGAACAGTTGAGGAAATACCAAGCACCGCTTGTTGCATGCTGTAGGTCAGTGAAGATAATAAGCATTTCTCACAGCACACATTCTGACTTGTCATAGTAAGAGAAGCACAGGTGTTCCAAATGACACTAACGATGGCTCCGTTGTATTCAAGTGTCCCAGTGAGAGTGACCGTGAGCCAGCATGCACTATACCAGGACCCTGAAATGCAGCTAAATGGAATTCAGCCATCATTAATTTCATTGTTTAAACCTGTGCTTTTCCCTTCTGTGACATGTCAAAATGTTTTCCGATCTATTCAGTTTAGTTCTATGTTTATATACTATCTACATTATATACTGGAATTTTAATTCCTGTTTAAGTTTTGACCAATTTGTTGCTGCATTAAAAAGGTTTACACTTGAATTGTAATTCCTTTTAATTTTGAAGATTGTTTTTATCAAGTTGCTGGTGCACAATTTATTATTCTAATAATGAATAACAGTTGAGTACATTCATATCTACTGTATGTATACATTTTATTTTACAAAGTTAGGAAAGCAATGTTTAAATCAAGCCTGATGTTGCATTGCACATAAAAGAATGATCCCAGTCACTTCCACACAGTGAGGCATACAACTTATTAATTAAACACTGGTATCGGCCGATACCGAGTACCAATCCGATACCCCAAGACAAAGTATCGCTGTCAGTATCAGGACTGAAAAAGTTTGATCGTTGCATCCCTACCGGTAATATTTAAGTATAAGTAATAAGTATAGTAGAAAACTCAGAATTGTTACATTCCACCATTGTTTTCAGTGAGTGAAACTATGAGGGACCGGAGCACAGAGAAAACACAATGTGTTTTAAGCCTAAATTTCAAAAATTGTGACAGTTGCAGTGGGAGCTTTTATTCCAGCACAAAGGCTGTTCAAATACATTTTTGTTATATTAGTTGAAATTCTATTTACATTCCGACAGCAATCAATAAATCAAATGCTCTGACAAAAAAAATAAATAAAGAATCTGCTATCTGTGGCTGTCACAGGACTGTAATAAGCCCGTCCAATCATTTCATTATAAGCTACTAGCTACTGTCATTGGGAAAGAGTTGTCAACACTGGGCTGGCTTTTTTGATTGAATCATTTTTAAAATCTAGTGTACTCTTGCTAGTTTCTCATCATTACCGATCTGACCTTTAATGTATTCTCTTTTTGTAAGCTCTCTAAGTCTCTATTTCTCTATGTGCTGTGTTCTGCTATGTATGGGAGCTTTACTGGGATTCGGTGCTCCTCAGATCTAGCTCCAGCCTCAGCTCTGTCTGCAGGAGGGAGAGTGGCTCTCTGTGTGCTCCGGGCTTTGGTGTGGGTCTTCAAGGCCATCTGGTGAAAACAGAGAAGAGAGAGCCCTTTGTTTTGAATACTGCCACACAACAGTGTTTTTTTCCTGCAGCTGGACTGAGGCTTGGTGTGGTATGATAACAGTGAAAAAACAAAAATATTGCACTTTAAAATGTTATCCCTTTTACACAGGTGACAGAGAATCAGGTAAAGAGCTGGTTGTATTTGGGGGAAATAAAATATGGTTTACCTCAGCGACCCCAACCTTCCTCTCCCAAGTGTGAACGCCCTGCTGCAGCTTCTTGTGTTTGTCCTTGACCTGCATGTACTCAGTGACATCAAGAGCATAATAATCTGCCATCTGGCGGCGCAGGTGTTGGTTGAGGGCCTTTGCTTTTAAACGCTCCTGAAGAGAGAGAAAATGAAGTAGAGGGGATGAAATACACAGTGAGACAGAGTAATGGAGATCCAGAGGTGAGAGCAGAAATGAAATCAGAGTATTTCAATCTCTAGAGCGGTGGAGCTGAAGAGGTCTGTTGGTCCGCGACTGGAACGTCCCCGTGGTCTAGATTGAATGTAGAGGAAGGGGGCAGGCGACACCGAGACCTTATGCCATGATGTATCGTACATGCTGGGCAAATAGGAAACTCGTATGACTCCTCTGATGTGTGTTATATCCCCTTATTGTGACACACTGTTTAACCCTCTGAGACCCGCAATAGACCCGTTTTTGTCTTTTTTAGGAGGTACAGGGGGTCTTTAGGGGGAGATAGCAGGTCAACAGTAGATGTCACATAGAAGTGGTGTACATCATCTGAAAGCTGGGAACCTGAAGATGAATTTAAGATGCAGCTCAGCACTGTGTGTCAAATTGTTCTAGTCCTAAATCAGATATAAACATTAATTAATTAATTAAAATAATTCGGAAAAGTGTATAAGGGCTTAGAACATTATGATAGAAGTATATGATGGTAAGTTATTGCAGCATTTTTGGGGATAATACCATTTGTTACACAGATTTGGTGCTAAATTGTACCATTTTTTACCAATCGAGAATTGATCAAAATGATCAATAATCCCTCCCAAATACCACATTGAGTCACCAAGACCTTGAGGAACACCATAGAAAAAGCCATGCTGTGATTTGGGATCAAAAACTTTTGACATTTGGAGATTTCTGCAAGAAATTGCATTTTTTGGTGACTGGATGGTGAGCACTTCTGCTCAGAAACCCCCTTAATGTCAATATACATAGGAAAGCCAAATGATTCCTTAGGGTCTTCTAGTTTCATATGATATCAGTACCTTCACTATAGCTTTAAACTGAACCTGCTACAGTCTCTGAAAGACAGTAAAGTCGGTCGGGAACGTGCGGGTCTCTGGGGGTTGAAGAGCTGAAAGTAAATAAGGTTTAAAGAAGAAAAAGAGGGAGAGAACTAAAGTATTAACTGATTCATGCGTTTCTTTTTAATGCAAATGACTCTGCTACTCTTTGGTAACCAATTGATTAAACCATGTAGGAATTACTACATTTGATTTGGGTGGCCACATTGGGCTTAAAGTTGGGTTCTTAAAGTTTGATTAATTTTTGGATTAATGACAGACCTCCTCAGCATGCTGTATCTCTTCCTCAATTTTGGCCAGCATCAGCTTCCTGTTGGTGATGTCATTGCTCAGCTCTGTGGACTCCAACGTCACTCTCTGCAGCTTGTCCTGTTGACACACACATTACACACGCATATACTTAACAAGCTGGAGCTAAGGTCAAGCTATACCGCAAAGCTGATTTCATACATCTTCACTAAATTACAAAATGATCTCTTTCTCTCTCACACACACATTTCCAATGAGTTACCTTGTGTGAACTGAGGACACGTTGCACTTTCACACTGTTGACTTGAAGTTCATCCACGTTTTTGTCAATTCTCTGCTCGCTGTGATCCTGGAAAATGTACTAAATACAACCCACAGTAACATACAGTGTTAACTTTACTAACAAGTAAAAAAAAAAATCTGATCGCACACTTTGATTCAGTGTTCTCTTGCATCCAGACAAACTACACAATCGACAATCTATTGAGACATAATCGATCAGACTTTCTCTTTTTCCAGCTTTCTTAGCCTCCCTGGATTATACACCCTCACACTTTCATTCTCTACCTCGTGCTCGGCTTTTCCCATCTCTTTTTTCTGTTGAAGGTGCAGCTGGAGCTTCTTCTCGTAGACCTTCTGTGCCTGGTTCTTCAGATTAAAGTTCTCCAACTGGACGACCTGTTTGTGAACAGAGCAGACAATGTCGACAAAGGGAGGAAGATGATGATATATGGGTGGCGGTTGCGACAGTACTGGAGAAGGCAGAAAACATGAATCAAAAAATACTGTACTTAGTCAATATCCCAGCCCTTTGTGCTTCCCATTTAAAGGGATATGATTATGATGTTATTTGCAGTATGAAGGAACAGCTGGTGAATTAAAACATCGGACAGTCAGAAAAATGGAATATGGACTATGGAATAATAATCATGTTAAGATGGCATTTTAAGGTGACAATAATGAGATACACACTCCCTGGCCACTTTATTAGGTACACCCACACAATTTAATGCAATAAAACATATCTCATTCTACATTTAAGAAGATTAAAATGTTAAAACGTTTTTGTTGACACTATCAGAAAGGTGTCAATTCATCTATGTTTATTAGGGCTGCAACTAACATTGTCGATTAATCTGTCGATTACTTTCTTGATTAATCGATTGGTTGTTTGGTCTATAAAATATCAGAAAATGGTGAAAAATGTTGATCAGTGTTTCCCAAAGCCCAAAATGACGTCCTCAAATGTCTTGTTTTGTCCACAACTCAAAGATATTCCGTTTACTGTCAAAGAGGACTAAAGAAACTACAACATATTCACATTTCAGGAGCCTGAATCAGAGAATTTAGACTTTTTTTTCTATACAAATTACTCAAACCAATTAATCAATTATCAAAATAGTTGGCAATTCATTTAATAGTTGATCACTGATCAATTAATCGATTAATTGTTGCAGCTCTAATGTTTATTACTGAGGACATGATCTGGACCTCTCAATATAATGCAGTCCAGTTCAACTCCAACACACACTACAAACCCAATAATAAACTTATAGTTAAATGAATACGTCTCTGACTGTCGATCAATACTGAACATTATTATCTTTGTACAGTAGGTAGGACTTATGGCTGAGCTGTACTGGATTGCATTAGATTGCATCATTTGAAGGTGTACCTAATAAAGTGACCACTGAGTGTATGTTGACAAAGAATAAATAATGTCTTGAAATTGTATGAAATGTTTGAACTATGAGACGTTAATTCAAACTATTCACTTTGAACAGCTACAAACATTATGCGACATTTTGTAAGTTAAGTTAAAATGAGTAGTCCACTTATGTTTCAAATATCTATTCTTATGCCCCTTGGCACAGGTTGATGCCACCTACTTTTTTTTACCTTTGACTTGTCTTCGATGTACAGGAGCACCTTCTCGGGCTCCTCCAAAGGTTTGAGCAGTCTGCGTTCAAACTCGATCTTAGCCTTCCTGATGTCTGTAAGACGCAATTCTGCTTCTTTCATAGAGGCCTGGAGAGACGAGCAGAATGAATCTCTGAGGAAAAATGCTCTGTGATTGTGCGTTTATTTGTTTTTTGGTGTAAGAGTGTGTTGTTACCTTGTAAGTGTCCTGAATTCTCTCATATTTCTGTTTGACGGTCACCCGATCCTGTCGTGTCTCTGTTACTTCTCTCTGTGCCACACAAAGTTTTTGTTCCAAGGTCAGCTGCTGGAGGTGATCTGGTATGTTGATGCGGGACTTCCGCCTCCGACCACGACCCTGACAAGGAACACACACAAATATACAAAATGATGCGGGGCTTTCAGGAGCACAGTGCAGAGACGTCATCTGTCCAGGGAACAGAATTAGAATCAGGGTGGTTTCAGGACCACAGAAATGTTTGGTAATATGGAGAAATATGTTGTCACTCGAGCGGCACGGTGGTGCAGTGGTTGGCACTGTCGCCTCCCAGCAAGAGGAATCCAGGTTCAAATCCGGCTTGTGTGGAGTTCACATGTTCTCCATGTTCGCATGTTAGTGTGGGTTTTCTCCGGGTTCTCCGGTTTCCTCCCACAGTCCAAAGACATGCAGGTTAGGATCATTGTTGACTCTAAATGTCTCGTAGGTGTGAATGGTTGTCTGTCTCTATGTGTCAGCCCTGTGATAGTCTGGCGACCTGTCCAGGGTGTACCCTGCCGTTGCCCAATGTCAGCTGGGATCAGCTTGGCTTGTGACTTTGAGCAAGAATAAATCTCTAATCCTGACAAAAGTGTAGCTCTTTATCTACATACTGTATTTCTCTCTGTGCAGTTTGAGGAAATAAATTGGAGTTTTGTGTATTATAGTAGAGAAGTCTTGTCACTGGGTAGCACTCACCCCAATCTCCAGTTGGGAGGCTCCTCCTGCTGCCCCCGAACAGTCTACCCCAGCCTGGGACATCAGGTCCTCAGGATCCATGTGGCCGATGAACCGTTCAAACATGTCAATCTCTGCCAGGAGGGCTGCATTGGAACATCTTGGGTGGAAGTGGATACCAACAACAACAACAACTTCAAAGTCAGCTAAAGAAAATGCTTGAAGCTAAGCTTAAACAGGACAGGTAAACCTAAACATCTGTCAAATGTAACTTATTCACTCACCTAGGATCATTTCTCTAGGGAAACAGGAGCTCATTATTATGTGTTAGCCCAGTTATGATGTATATTAAAATGCAAAAGCCCTCCACAATATTTGATTAAGTATTTATAACATGTCAAGTTGTGAGTCCTAATGGAAGCTAGCCTAGTTTAAAGTAGGACTCTATTTCCTCTACTCTTAGCCAACTAATGGTTCTATGATATAAATATATATCATATATCAAACATACATACATATATATGTATATATATATATATATTAGTATATATCTATGATATATATATATATCTTAGTTATGCTTTAACTAGTACTATTGAGCTGCTATAATGATAACTAACCATATTGCTCAATAACACAACTAGCTGACTAACAGTTAGCTAGCTTAGCGTTAGCAGTTAGCAGGTTGTTAACTAAAATAGCTAATAAAGTCATCTTTAGGTTAACAAACTGGACGGTTGAGCTCTACAGAGTGTTGTTGAATATTTATCTTCATTACTTTAGCTCTTCCACTTGGTTGTAGAGCAGTTCTTGTTGTTCTTGTGTGACCTCTTTGCCATTTTCTTCTTCCATCATCAGCGAGAGCTCATCCTCCACGGTTGCTAGGGTACACTGCAGTGGTCGCTAAGGGCTTGGGTTGCATTCAGGTGCTTGCGTAAACCTCTGGAGATTTTTTATTAAAGACACTATAGACACATTCTGTCGCCTTTTATTCGTTTGAGGACTATATTTGTTGTTATTAGATGTGAATTTAATGTATAACAATCCTATGTGCTTCCTTCAAATTGTTCTCTGAATGTTTGAAAAATAAAAGAAACATGTTGCTAAGAGATTATTTTAGAGGTTAGTTACCATGGTTGCTAGGGTACACCGCAGTGGTCGCTAGGGCTTGTGTTGCCTTCAGGTGCTTACGTAAAACTCTGTAATCTGGAAACTTTTATTAAAGAATGAAAACAGAAAAGAAAGCGTGATTTCAACTATCACATTCTGTCACCTTTAATTCGTTTAATGACTATATTTGTGGTTATTAGATGTGAATTTAATTTTTAATAATCCTATGGAAACATCGGCGTAAACCTTATTTTTTTATTATTATTATTTATTTATTTGCAAATATATAAAACTGCACAAAATCCAGTCAATAAAAAAAAATGTGTCAGTAGAGGTCAAGACGCCACTGGCGTATACACCCCAGGAGAAAAAAAACAATAACAAAAAAGGAAGAAAGATCTAAACTAACATAATTTTAAAAGTACAACAAAAGTTAAACAAGAAGTACACAAAATGTGCAGAAAACCCTAACCAAACAATGGAAAACAATCCAATAAAAATAATGAAATACATACAAAAAAGTATAAACCTTACTAACTAAAAATGAATCACAGCAAATGTTCCCTTCAAATTGTTCTCTGAATGTTTGAAAAATAAAAGAAACATGTTGCTAAGAAATCCTTTTAGAGGTTAGAAAGTCCCCATTGTTTTGTTGTATCACTTTCTGTGTCTGTGTTTTTCTAAGTTTCACTTTCATTTCTCTGTTAAAGGCTTGGCTCTCTCTTTCTGTGAGCAGCTGTAGGTCCGCCCTGCTCTCTCACAACAACAACCAGAAGTGACTGTGCTAAACTCACTTCAGGATGACTTCAATCATCTCTAAGTTTGTCCTCCAGACTCTGTGCGACCACCAAGGATGTCTGGACTTCAAGCGGCTGGACGAGAAGCTCGCACAGAACTTCACTGTGGCGGAACCGGTACTCAGAAGTGTCCTCTACGACGACGGTAAAATAGCCATCCAGGAAGGCAGAAAGAAGATCGTCGGTAGACAAATAACCAGCCAGGATAGTCTGATAGTGGCTAAAACCAGTTTGCGCCTCTGTCAGAAGAGACCCGGAGAGTGTCCACAGTGCGACGGCTTACACCTGTGCAGGTATTATGTCTGTGGAGACTGCAGCTTCGGGTAAGTAGCTTTAGCCTAACTGTGCTTGTCTTTTATCAAGCAGTACTCTGAGTTACAATGATATGGAGTACCATGGTATAACTGTACAATCAATAACTGGTTAAACAGGCTTTATTTGTGAATGCTATGCGCATATCAAACAGTACAGAGACTAAATATTGAGATAATATAAGCAGAAGCAAAGACGTTTAAAACTTTAAAGCCCTACACTCCCACACAGGTGTTTTCACTTTTGTTTCCTGATTTGAACTTTTCTCTGGAAGTGTACACACAAGTTGACATTCCCCCCCCAGAGCTACTATGGAAGAGTGCAGTCTGATTATTATTTATTATGTATGTTTTTTGTTCCTTTAATTATTTTCTACCCTCTTTTATTTTTATTATACTATTTTTTCCTATCCAATTGTGCCTTGTATGTTAGAATTATTGAGTTTAGATTACAATGCCTTAACGTTTGTAAATGAATTATCTTCAATAAAAAAATGTATTAAAAAAATAAATTAAAAAAAGTTGACATTTCCCTCACTTTTTCCTCCCTGAGCAGAGGTCTAATCAGAAGTGAATGAAAACACCTGTGTGGGACTGCAGGGTGAAATTGAACACATTTTATTGTGTAAGGTTTAGAAGTTAATTCATATATTTGAGTTCAGTTACTAAAATATATATTTACAATGTTTACACAGTTAATTATTTACATAGTTATGTTTAAAATATTATTATTTACATGTTCAAATATTTACGGCAGCATCTTTGGAATAGTTATAATAATAATAATCTTGAATCTACCTTCGAGTAGCTTCCTGACATTTACCTTAGTCCAGGTCCTTCTGCCCTCTGATTGGTTAGTTCTACGACATGTGAGTTAGGAACAAAGAAGTGTTGTTGTTGTGAAACTGATGAAGTGGGAAGAACAGTAAAGTGGCTGCTTTAAAAGTTATCCGTCTCCATCCTGCATGTTTATTCTCCTAAAGAGTGATCCACCACCACGCAACGAACCCCCACATTACAATTGTATAACTTGCTGTGACACAACCATACATTCTTTATGAACTGTGAACATCATTATGACCTTTGACCTTTGTGTGTGTCTATGGTAGGGATGCACCATCCAACTTTAGCCAACAAAAATGCATGTTAATTGTAAGTCCTTTGTTGGACCAGAAGATGGCAGTAATTGTCATCCTAACTGTGTACTGTAGCCTACATACAAAGCTCTAATGAGTGCTGTTGTTCACAATGAAAGTGTAGTTTATGCCTCGTATAACCCTCTATAGACTAAAAAGGCCAACAATTCAAGGAAAAGTTTAATTAAATAACAAGGCCACTATATGAAAAGGTTGCCTTTCTCCCTTTTCACTAGTTAAAGTAGTCTGCTTAATTATTCATTTCAGTTCAATGTTTCAGTTTATTTGGCACATTATCAACTAAGGTTTATAAATGACACAAGCTTGTATAGTTGTTTGTTTTATGGGCCCGTAGGATTCTTGTTGTTCTGCCTGGGATGTTTGGTGGGTAAAGAGAGTGCAAACAGGTTTGATTCATTATGTCGTTTTAGCAGGGCGAGGCTGCATGGCTCTGTTAAGATGTAGGATAGGTAAGATAGTTCTGCAGTAAATGATAGTCTTTAATATTTGGTGTGCTCGTTTGTATGGATGGGTGCATATAGATAGATTGAGATGTCAGCAGTAACTTAGAGATCTTGTATTAATGGTCTGTTCAATATTCTGTGTGAATTTGGATGCTTGCCTGGTCTAGTTCACCCTCTATGTGCCTGTGCAGGTGGTAGGTTCCAGTTAGGTGAGGCTGAGAAGGTAAAAGCACATCACTGCAGTAAGGGAGGGGAGAAAGGGAGTTGGCAGCTTGCTGTGAGGCTGTAGCTTTCTCTTGTTTGTTGGTCTTTTGATTCAGTTTGAATGTATGTTTATTGAATCTCCTGTGTTTAATTTTTGCACTTTGTGTCACTGAACTTTTTGTTGATAAATACTTTTTTTTTTTACACAACTCCTGCTTATCAACCTGGTTCTTCAACATCCTTTTTTAAAGTTTTCCAGTGCCAAACCACCTCATCTGTCTTTTATATATAAGGTGGTGGAACCACAAACTACATAGACAGCAGAATGTAGGGATGTTTATGGAGCTGATCTTTGTCCATGTAACAAAAAACAAGTAAAACATGTAGGATCACAACCATCCAACAATAACAGCAACCCCAAATTATTCTTCTTATTATTACAAAATATGACAAAGACCTAAACTGTGTACGTTTTTAAATCTCTACAGGCCACTTCATTGACATTACATTTTCTTCTTTTTTCAGACTCAAGTGTAAAAATCCCCATACTCTGGCTTCTCCATACAATGCAGAGCTTTTGAAAAGATATGGTCTTCAAGATTTGACGGAGAAACAGCTGTTCCAGCTGTTGCTGCAGAATGATCCTTATCTGCTTCCTGAGGTAGGTTGTACTGGTAACAGTAGGAGACAGAGGTGGACATTCACAATCTCTTGCTATTGTGTAGAAAATGATGTACATTTCTGATTGAAGTGTCATACATTTTTGTCTTAACGACATGGTTACACCCCTTTAGATCTGCCCACATTACAACAAGGGCAATGGTGTGCACGGCTCCTGCAAGTTCGCCACCTCGTGCACCAAGCTTCACGTCTGCCTGCACTATCTCCAGGGTGACTGTAAGTTTGGCTCTGCGTGTAAGAGACCCCACAATGTTGACGCAAACGGAACGAAGATACCTCGAGGATTCAGTCAGGAGAATATTAGAAACCTTCCTGGGATCTACAGAAACAAATTCATCATCATGGGTCAACAGGAGAGACGCGCAACTGCTGTTCCCGGTAAAGAACAAGGACTTTTAGTTGAAAACTTCATCATCTTAAGTAAGTAGTAGTCTGCACAATAGATTTTTTATATGTATGTGTGTCTCCTGCAGCGCTGCCGCAGGTGAGAACCCCCATTCAGCAGTCTTCCCACAGCAAACCTGGATCCCCCACTAGTTCTGCTTGTCCAGCTAAACCCATGAGCGATGCTGAAAGGAACGAAATCTGCCTCTTCTTCATTCGCAGACACTGCAGCTTCAAAGGTAACATTTAAACTAGTCATATCTACAGTAACTCCTCAATACATGTGTGTAGATTCATGTCAAGTACATTTTATTTGTGTAGCCCAACATCACAATTCACAAATTTGCCTCAGGGGGCTTTACAATCCGTACAGAATACGACACCCTCTGTCCTTTACAGTGTGACCCTCTCATCGGATAAGGACCCCCCCCCCCCAAAAAACAACCTTTTAAAAGGGGGAAAAAAATATGGAAGAAACCTCAGGAAGACGTGACAAACGTGCAATCGGTGTGTGTACTGAGTAAAAACACAATGAAAGTACAACAAACAATCCATTTGACAAAAAAATGGATACATATAATGTGTACATATATGAAAAGATGGATCCAGGAGGATGTCAAGTAGCTTCCCTGCATCGCCAAACAGATACCAGAGCAACACAACCTCCTCTCCACCAACATTTTTAGTTCACGGTTGCTTGGTATTGTAAAGGTATGTTTCCCATGGCGTTAAGCACCTTTTGGACTGAATTAACAGAGGCTAAATCTCCTGAAGGACAGAGGTCCATGTCCATCATGTGGAATGAGGCACCACCAGCCAGGAGAGGCAGAGAGAGGCCCCAGAACGGCCGGTCAGCAGGACTACTAGGCTTAAATTATACATTGAGACTGAGACCGACCAAGCCGAATAATAGTAAAAAGAAAAATAACTTGCTAACTAATTGAAAGTTCTGGCAAAAAGATTGGTTTTGAGTTTGGATTCAAAGACGTCCACAGACTCAGACCGTCTGATGTCTATATGGAGGTTATTCCAGAGGAAATATAGATCTGTGTGAAGATAAGGGGATGTCTACTGCTGTCTAATGAGTGCCTCTGTATCATTGTTTTTTCCCAGATAAGTGTGCTCGTGTCCACTGGCACCTCCCTTACAGATGGCAAGTTTTAGACAGTGATGGTGTGACCTGGAAGGACCTGCCTAATATGGAAGACATTGAGAAGGCCTACTGTGACCCGGGACATGACACAAGCTGCGTTGATCAACCATCGCCCACCTTAGGGATTTTCAGATTTCTGTCTCTTCAAAGGTGCATGAATGAAGAAACAGAGACGTACACACACTTCTCTGGTTTATAAAAGTATTCTAGAGCAACAGATAAGTCTTGTCCAAGAAATGTCCACTCCCCTTGAGAGAATTGTTGATTTACTTCCACTGCTTGCTTTCAGCCCTGCATCCCCCGTCGTGCAGTCAGTTGACTTCATCACAATGACATATGGAGGGTCTCCAGTTCATCGCCTGTCCACTTCCTCCTCCGTTTCAAAGCCCCCTCACTTCATTCTTACAACACAGTGGCTTTGGTACTGGAAGGATGACAGCGGGGAATGGATGGAGTTTGGACAGGTCAGTCAAACATTACCAATAATGCAGCTATGTGTCTTTGTTCTGGTCCTTCGTATTACCTGATTGAGGGAACAAGTAGATTTTTGGTTTGTTACGTTCCCCTCTTTACTAATGAATTTTCCCCATTTCATCACCGGCACGGCACATCTTACGTTAAACCTTTTCTTTTTTCTTTTTTTTTTTGCAATTGGCATTTTATTGAACTTTGAAAGACATAGAAATACCCACAGACAAGAAGTGAAGGACAACATAAATAACTTTGAATAGAGGACTAAGGCATTAATCAGTAAAAAGAAACATTAAAATATGTAGTTAATAAATCTTTCTCATCTCAAGTGATGCCTTTCTATCCTGCCCAGCAGAGAGAAGGATACTCGTTCATATGCCGCCACCTTGGCAAGCAGATTATGCCAGTCTGTGATTGATGGTGCATGCAGACGAGGAGTCTCCTAGCCAACATACTAGCGGTCTGGACCCAATCAGTATAGACAGAGTGAATCGTGTCTGTCAGGGTGGACGGATCCCCCAACAGGAATAATAAGCGAATGCAAAAGGGGACTTCGTGGCCAACAATTCTCTGGATACAATCATGAACTGATGTCCAAAACTCCCGTACTTTGGGGCAGTACCATAGAACGTGGGTTAACGTGCCCTCGTCCAGGTACTTCCAGCACCCAGGGTCACATTTAAGCTTTACACTATACAATCTAGAGGGTGTCCAATACATTATGTTAATAATCTTGAAGCTGAAATAGGCAAGATTGGAATAAATATGATTTAAAAAAAAAAAAAACATTCAGTCACTATATGCTGACAGTAGTGCATGAGACCGGTAGTCTGAAAAAAAATCATTATTCCTCTGTGTCCTCCGGTGTCCTCCGGTGCTCCTAATGGCATCTGCAGGATTTCACAGACCAAAGGAAAACAACCAGTCGGAGCTGATCTGGAGTCTGCCGTCCAGCTTTCGTCTATGAGAGCCACGAGTCAATCACTCGCAAACACCGACCAAACAGTCAAACTAGGCAGCGCTAATCAAATATGAATCAATATTCTGTTACTCTAATGCCTGTTTCTCTCTTCAAATGTTTTCAGAATCATCTTGTAGTGCACTGTTTAGCTGTAAAATGAGAAAGTTTGTGACCCAGCAGTCATGTTGAGATCAGTTGAGGAAACACCAACCACCGGCCGGAGCACAGCCAATAGGAACGCTCTCTCTCTGAAATAGTAGTAAAGTGATGCTTCATGGCACCCACCATAGCTCGAGATTATCTGCATTTTTGGGGGGCCGAGGGGGTTCTAAAAGTTGATTTCAGCAAATTATGAATTTGCACATATTGCCAGTATTGTTGTTTGTGCAATTTGAATTCAGCCTGTAAATCATTGAAGGATTTCAGGTTCTTCTATATATAAAGGTCACCAACCACTGCAATACCGCTCTGCACCCATTCTTTCTAGTAAAAGGGGGATTTATCAATACATAGGCAGGGATTGTGTTAAGTTAAAACTTTGATGGATTGCTTTAAGCTCTGTTTATTTTTCTGTAGGGTGACGGTGACGCGCAAGCCTCTGTCACCTCTCAAACTCTGGAGAATGTGTACCTGGCAGACAGAGACACAGAGATTCCTTTTGGTGCTGGCAAACATCAGTATATCCTCCACTTCAAAGGTGCGCCAGGAACACAGCAGATGCATCAGCAGAATGTGAAGTACCAAACCAAGAGAGAGGTCAGGAGGAGGCCTCGCTTTGTGTCTGCTCATGATGTGGAGCTGAAGCTAAAGA
Source organism: Sebastiscus tertius (assembly GCA_916701665.1). Lineage (NCBI taxonomy): Eukaryota > Metazoa > Chordata > Actinopteri > Perciformes > Sebastidae > Sebastiscus > Sebastiscus tertius. Next base: position 29,991 of record CAKAOH010018847.1, read on the forward strand.
GGTATTTCGTTTTATTTTAGTTGTAGATTCAGATTTTAAAATTGCAATTCCAATATTGTTGTTTTGTATTTCTCTGTGTCTCATTATTATGTCTGTCTCCTCTGTAGTGCATCATCACACAGCTCCAGCTCCTCCACAACTGAAAGTTTCCCATCCCACTGGGACAAGCATGCCCAACCAGATTTTGGCTACAAGGTATCTTTATACCATGTATTATTATTGTGTGTGAAAAGGTTGCTTCCTCCCTATTCCACAAAATTAACAGTAGTTTTTGTGTCTGTTTACTTATTTATTTCAGTCCAAATGTTCACTTTATTTGATACATTATTATCAATCATGTTATAGAAATAACACAAGCTTGTTTAATTTAAAAGTATATTTTTTTTTTATTGTTGTTTCATAGCATTACAATCTGTTGAAAAGGGTTCACCCTACTGTGTGAGTGATGTTTTTGTTGTTGTTCTGCTTGGGATGTTGGTGTAGATCAGCTGTTCAGAGATAGTACATTATGTCCTCTTATCAAGGAGGGACTGGGCCTTGTTAAGATGAAGGAAGATGGGTAATAGGCCGGGAGCCAGGTCCACTCCCAACTGTTGTGTGGTCTCAGGTGACCCAAAACCCCTTTCTTGGGACATGTTTCTGGCGAAATGATGTAAATGCAAATATTAAGGTACTATAATTGCGTAAATAGTCATATAAGTATGAAATCTGGCAGGGAATATCCTGAAAGAAAAAGGGAAATTAGCAAAATAAGATTTTGGGGCTTGCTGCCATTCTATTTTAAAATATTACATCCCAAAAAAGACAAAAAAACGACTGTCCGCTTGACAAATTCTCTTCAAAAATGATTATATTCCAGCACTTTGTGGTGAATATCACTGCCTCACTTGTATATGGAAAACTTCCCAAGTTCATAAGCTTCAAATTGAGCCCAAGACGACATTTTCTATCATGAAAATTACACTTGCTGTGGCCTAAATCCTTCATTATACTTCAAATCAGAGAATGCTGAATTTTCAGTCACTAGCCTTTGAGATGGGGGTAAGCATATTTCTTACATCTAACAATATGTTCATATGTACTGCTATCTGAAGTGAAGAACATGAAAAGTGAATACTGCAGTAGGAAAACAAATACTTTTAAATGGTATTCAAAAATATTTGTATGTTGTATATGCACAGACAGCTTGTCCAAACCAATACACATAGCTCTGCAGTAAATGGCAGTGTTCTATTACAGTGGTATGTATTGATGCCGATAGATAAATTGTGATGTCAGCGGTAACTCAGAAATCTTATATTAAGGGTTTGTTAATTATGTTTGTTTGACTTAGTGCATCCTATACTTACCTGGGCAGGCTGTAGGTTCCAGTTAGGTGAGGGTGAGAATGTAAAATGCCATTCAGTGGAGGAGGAGGGAGGAAGGAGGTGGCAGCTTGCTGTGGACTGCAGCTTTCATGGGTTTTGCCTTCTTTTAGCTTGAGCTAAATTTAGGTTTGTTGAATTTCCCAGGTTCCATTTTTGCCTTTGTTTCAGTAAACTGTAATACTTTGTTAATAAATACCACCTTTCTTCAACATCGCTTTTAAAGTTTTCCAGTGCCAAGCAACTTCATCTGCCTTTACCTGGGGGTGATGGCACTACACTGTGCTTAATATTTCTGTTTTTTCACGTTTTCTTGTAGTATCCTACTACATCATTGAATATTTATGTATGCCCTTCATTAATTACCTGTTTATCTGCACTGTACTCTTGTCTTTCAGCTCGTGCCTCTCTCCAAATCTGTGAAGGAGTATAATATGATTGAGAAGCTGTTTAAGCGCACCATGCCCCTGAATAAAATTAACAACATCCAGAGGATCCAGAACCCCTCTCTGTGGAAAGTCTTTCAGTGGTAAATCATAGACCCTTATACCTATAATCCATATTTTTACAATAACAATGTATCAAATTACAATGTGAAGACAGTGTGCAAAGGGTCGCTCGTCTCGTAGTGATGAACCTACAGAGTGTTATCACCCAAATCTGCAGCTCCACTCAGTTTCATAGTGAGTTTCAGCTCATTGTTTTTCTGGCTCACAACTTTACCGTTTGGGTTCACTGACTCTCACCACTCTCGTAGCGTTGTTTTCAGCTGCAACAGGCAGCTGTTTTCAGTGGAAAAAGCTCTAAAGCAGCAGACAGTAGACAGACACAGTTAGCCTACCTGATGAACATAGTGGAGCATTTAGCAGCTAAAGAGCCAGATATTTTTCTCAGGAGTTGGTAGAGACCTCACGTCATCACATTTATGGTTTTCTGTATTGTTGTGTTCAGGCAGAAAGAGCAGATGAAGGAGAGGAACGGAGGGAAACCTGTGAATGAGCAGTACTTGTTCCACGGGACGGACGAGTCCCTGATTGAGGCCATCTGTGAGCAAAACTTTGACTGGAGGATGTGTGGTGTCCACGGCACGGCCTACGGCAAAGGTACAGTAAAACAGCTACAGAAGCCATTCCAGTAACATGATGAATATACAGTATACAATGTGCACAAGCCACAAAAGAAATGTTATTTTTGGTATGGGAGCAGTAAACTCTAATTCTAGGTTCGTCAGGCTTTTAGAACTGGAAAATAAAGCAGCATACTTATACCAAGGCAGTAGAAAATAACCTTGGACTGAGTCAGTAGTAATGCTCTCTCATCTTTTAGGGAGTTACTTTGCCAGAGATGCGTCCTACTCCAACAGATATGCCAAGGCCAAAAGAAACCTGAACAAGATCATGTTTGTTGCTCTGGTCCTGGTGGGGGAGTACACCAAGGGAAGCAGCAGCTACGTCCGGCCCCCAGCAAAAGGAAACGGCACAACCCTCTACGACAGTTGTGTTGACAGCGAGAGCAACCCCAGCATCTATGTTGTCTTTGAAAAACAACAGATTTATCCAGAGTATATCATCGACTACTCATAAGTCACAGTGGTGTTGTTTTCCTTTTGCCGAATGGTCAGGGGTAAATCTCTATTAAGGGATGCTCTTTACTTTGACAACAAGCAGTTAGTGGCTTTGTTAGAGGTTTGTGGAGTTCTACAGTGGTGGAAGAAGTATTAACACCACAATGTAAGAATACAAATAAAAGTTCTGCTTTCAAAATCTTAAGTAAAAGAACAATCCATCATTTTATGAACTGATAATGTTACAATATTTTCCAAGGAGAAAATAGAGGTATTCAAGGGATTTTTTTGTGCGACTATTGTGTCCTGATGATATGTGTCCTGATGAAATGTATCAGAAAATCCTTATTGCAGAATGTATACCTAAAGAACTTAATGCTTTTCTTCTAACGCTAGTCTTTTGTTGTGATTGGTGTCTGTGTTGTTGTCTGCTAGCAGTCTAAATGAAGGATGCTGAGGATGACAAATAGTCTGGTGTTCAGATATGGAATGAAATTAACTGGTTGTTAAATAATAAAGATATTACAAACAGCCATTAAAGTAGTCAATGTCATTATATAACGATAGAACAAACCAACAAAGAGAAATCTCAACATCACACATGTTAATATTTAATTACACAGAAGTGGCATTTGGCCCGTTTTAAATGTACATTGTTCACACAGGCACATTCAGTCATCTGCCATGTGTCTTTATGAGATCAATGATTGAAAAAACCCTGAAAAGAAAACAAGACGACAGAACAGATGAAATATAACATCCTGCAACATCAGAAAAGCACCAGAGACGCTCTTCTTAAGACTGAAATAACTCCATGTTAGAGACAGATTGATATATGGGCTGCTGTACAGTATCAGCTTTATGACTCTGTGGGAGCTACATATGTAATAGTTTTTCTAGCTTACTTTCTTTAACAAAAGCCTGAAACAAAACCAACAAACTGACGATGATGATGATGATGGTGAGAAAGGTCCCCCTTCCCATTTAATTTCTCATTAAGTTATCTCATTAAGTCATGGGACTAAGATCAAGCACTTTCACATTTAGCCTTCAGATAGATTACACAAAACAATCTGCATTTCAGGATGGCTTTTGCTATTGAACATGTTTATTCAACATGGGGCTGTAATTCAAAAGAGCAAAGTGATTATGGATGTGTTATTCACAGCAACCAGTGCTCCTATTGAGAGAGTGGTGATCAATACCCTGATGAGCCAGTAGAGGTCTCTGGCTAGTCGAACCAGTGCTGGTAGAAGAGGGAATAACACCAGGTAGGCATTGGTCAGGCCTTCTTAAATGAACCAGAGCAACATGAGCCCACCTTGTCATTGTCTGTATAGAAAACACTTTTCATAAAGAGTAGAGACCACATGTAAAAATCTGTTGATACATCTGCTAGAATCTAAGCTAACACTCCTCAAGGAGAGACACTGAATCCTGCTGGTTTTCTGGATACTACTGCCTCATTTCAAGATACTGACACTAGTTTGATAAAGGTCTGTAGCCAGAGCTACAGGGGCCATGACCACCTTGTCTGACCAACTGAGTATTGATAACTAAATTACATCAGCATCTGCTGTGCAGAGACACATCTGTGTAACATAAAAACGTAGAACATAATTGTTAATCGTTTTATTTTAAAACAGAGTGCATATTCTCCATAACTAAGGAGTGTTTCTCTCTCAGCTGTATATGTTTTTTTTAGAAATAAAAAAATAAGATGAGATAAGCATCTAGCGTGGACTTTATTCATCCAAGGCTGGACATACTGATCAAGTAAAGAAAGTATAATCCTCTCAGTAAAACACAGTAGGCCTACAGAACAATCCTGATGACCTTGTCATGATAGCAAAACAAAGGCTGAGATGAAACAAAACAAACACAATGTAATGATTAACATTAACATATTTGGAAGTTACATGAAATATTGCTGCTTTTCAGTGTTCTTCAATTTGGAAATCTGAAATATGTTGTTGAAAGTGGAGGTCACATGACTGCTGGATTTGGGGAGCACAGCAGCACGCCCACTGGAAACAGGTACAGGTGTGCTAACTGGGCAGCTGACACAGACAGGTGCATTGAGTGAGTTCATTCACTGTTTGACCTTCGATTGAGGAGGTTTCCTTTGTTCCTGAGTGGGTTGAGAGGGTAGTTTATGCCATTTTTATTTTATATTCCAAGTCATGTTTACTGTTGTCACTGTAAAGTTGTACATCCAACATCTCTCTAGTTAATGCTGACATTAGTATTGTAACCGAGCAGTCTTTTATGTGTGTTTATACTTATTTATTATATGGAATAAGGACACGATGAGACGGAGGCTTGAACATGCTGGCGTCTTTACTCGTTCCCATCTCCAGACTCCCCGGTGCTAGTCCCAGTAGCATTATACACATTACACTTCCTCTTTCCCTTCACAATAAAAGCTCAGTACTCACTTGTATTTGCTAACAGGAAGGAAGTCCAGCTTGAGGTGTTTCACTAGTCCTCTCCATAATAAAGGTTACTTACCTACCCTCCTCCAAAAGAAAACGTCCCTGTGTTTAAACAGGAAGCGGGGAAGTGCAATAAACCCCACGTGTACGAACTCATATCCACTTGCCAGCGTAACAAAAAATAATTCAACAGTAAAAAATGTCCATGTACCCCTTACATACCTACACAGTCTCAACCAGTATGTCACACTATTTTCGTACACCAGAGATAGCTGATACACGTAGCACTTAGACAGACATACGTCCGTCCTACGAAGGTGGTTCACTTCATACCGGGGTAGATCTCCATGGTAACTGATGCTGAACAGCTAACTTGCTCCGGAGCAGCTTATGTTCCAGATAAGAGATCAACTCTATAAAAGCACCTACTACTGACCAATCAGAGCTCTCTCCCAGCAAACATGCCCCTTTGGGGCCCGTGTGGGGCCACTGCGGGCAAAAAATTGGGCCCCCTGTGGGCTCCGATACCGTCGTGAAATGCGGGGCACCTGTGGGCACCACACTTTGGGCCCCAGGTGGGGCCCCAGTGGGCCAGTCCACACCCAGCCCAAAGTGTGGGCTAGGTGTGGGCTGCCCACACTAGGCAGAGTGGGCCCCCACTGGGGCCCATTGTGGGCCCGCACCCTGGGCACACTGTGGGCCCCAGTGGTTCAGCCCACACCTAGCCCACACTAGGCATAGTGGGCCCCCACCTGGGGCCCAAAGTGTGGGGCCCACAGGTGCCCCGCATTTCACGACGGTATCGGGACCCACAGGGGGCCAGCCCACACCCAGCCCAAAGTGTGGACTGGGTGTGGGCTGCCCACACTAGGGGCAGCCCAATTTGTGTGCCCAATTTTTTGCCCGCAGTGGCCCCACCCGGGCCCCAAAGGGGCACGATTGCTGGGGTGGGCACGCAGTGAAACTCAACTAACTAAGTCATGGAATGGATACATTTAGAATACTTACATTTATTTATAGCCAGGTAACAATAAAAGGCATTTAGACAAACTGAATATAGTATAATGTATAATATAATTTATAATAAAATATAATTCAGCATTTATATAAAACAGAACACAATAGAACCACATCAGAACACAACAGATCCACATAGAACCACAATAAACACAAACAATGCCAACAACGCCAGAGGTGATGATGATGTCTGCCTGTCTATTATCTGTTTCTTCTGCTCCTTCCACCGTCTCGGTCTCTCGCATTTCGAAGCCAAATCTTTATGCATGCTTCCACCTCTGACTCCATGGCCTGGCTGGTTTCTGTCACAGCATCTAAGTGAGAAAGAAAACACAATGTAAAAGAAGAAAAACAAAATAAAGGGTGTTCGTGAGTTAAGTATAGTAACCGCAATGGCTCAAAACAGTTGGTGGTAATAATCTTTTTATTGACAGAAAAAACTAATGCTATGATGCAGCTTACTTCACTTTTACTAATTAAAAAATAAAAGTAATTTAGTACAATTTTTATGATAAAAATGTTGTTAAACTCAAGCAAGCTCCACATGTCTTAAACTGGCTAAGATTTCCATTTTCGTCGGTTATTATTAGATCGTCGGTCTACAATATTCCAAACATTATCTTTCCCGCCGCCTCCATGTGACACCGTCGTGAAACCTCCACGACGGTGTCACATCCCTCCTGTCGGTCCATCACATCGCTCAGCACTCACAGCAGAGACAGGAGGTGCAATACGTTCTGCAGTGTCGACTTTACACACTCACACACTCACAGATTCACAGATTCACAGATTCAGACCGTAGACATTTTTAAATCACAGAGTTTCAGTGTGGGAATACTTGAGATGAAGTCCGACGCATACGCGGACCGGGAGCCTGAAAGCAATAAGTGTTGGTGTGTCACGGTGACGAGGTCTCGGCCCGGTTCGGCCTCCACATAGCTGAATAAAGTGCAATATGAAATAAAGAGTCATCTGTTGTGTCTGTGCGCCAAACGATCACTCCGTTCATCAACAACCGAGGGTGTCGTATCGGATATCTGCAAACACGTAACCCTCTAAAAGCATGGTCACACGTGCAAAATTAACATTCACCTCCCGTTCAATGGGTCGGGTCTAGAAGGTAACCCACAAGTTGCAAAAACGTTTGAAAACTGGCGAGACTCGCCACCCGACGACCTAAACCAGAGGTCAGAGGTCAGCAACCTGCGTCTCTTCAGCTCCTCTCCAGTGGCTCCCTGTGGATTTATAACTGTTCTTTGTTTACATTTTAATTTTAATGAAATATGAACTTATTATGCATCAAAATCTGAACTTCCATGTTCATGTTCATGTCCTCCGCCATTTCTGACAACGTCAACAAACACGTTCAGAAACGTTCCACTGACGAGGTCGTGAATACGACAAGAGGGGGCGTTTATATGGACTCTACTGGTGAACACGTGCGGTGAACGCGGGGTGTGAACGCGGTGTGAACGCGGTGTGAACGTGTGCAGTGTGAACGCGTGTGGTGTGAACGCGTGCAGTGTGAACAAATGGTGTGAACGCACGGTGTGAACGTGTGGTGTGAACACGGTGTAAACGCGTGCAGTGTGAACGCGCGGTGTAAACACATGCAGTGTGAATGCGCGGTGTAAACGCGTGCGGTGTGAACGCGGTGAACGCGGTGTGACTGCGGTGTGACCGCGGTGTGAACACGGTGAACGGTGTGACCGCGGTGTGAACACGGTGAACGTGGTGTGAATGCGGTGTGAACACGGTGAACACCACCACATTTGAAGGCACCAGTAAACACCGGAGAAGGAACGCTTCACAGGCTCTTTAGGAAGAGACAGCGGAGGTATCGAGTGGAGTTTGAGGGGAATTCCTGACATCACATAAATCTGAATTCAGCTCTGATTAGTTTAATCTGAATAAAGATTATTAATTATTCCAATTTTTACTGCTTAAATCAATCAGTGGGTTCTACAGCTTGTGATTGTATGATAATATCACACACCAATACGAAGAAGTTACAGTCATAATCCATTCATCAATAACACACCTTAAAGCTATTTATATCTAGATGACTATGACCGACTTTTGAGTGTTCCGTTAAAAAAACATGTTTTTGTTGATATTTTGTTGTATTCATGTTTATACAAAGAGTCAAAGAACCACAGCCAAACAAATCTAGTTTCCATGGAAACAGAAGTTGAGTTTGTGGAATGGAATGTCGTCATCGGATATCCCTCATCGATGTCACGCTCTAAATGAAATATGATGATGTCATGCCATCGTATGACCTAACAAAGCCACACTCGAAATGGAACTACGACGATGCCATTCCAACCTATGACGCAACAAAGCCACACTCTAAAGGAACTACTTTGAAACATTAAGGAGTAGAGAAATCTGACAGCTTTCTGTTAGTCTGTAGAGAGTTGGTAACAGAGACAGTTATCAGCAGCATCCCATAACAGCACAGCAAATCTTTGCATTTGAGAGATATTGTAGTTATGGAACCAGTAAGTATTTATTTCCTCTTATTAACACGTTATTTTTATTATTTTTTAAGTTGATATCTCATAAAAAAAGCTGGGACAGTGCATTGACTCTTTGAGTTCAAAGTCAGGGCTCTTCCTCTGCAGTTTAGTTTGCTATAATCTAGTCAAACGCTGAGAGGTTCAGCTTTATTGTGTTTTGTACATCAAGTATATCAAACATATACACTACTGAGCACCAGTTTTCTTTCTTTTCTAAAAATGGGATTACTATTTATTTTCTAACAGCTTTTAAATTCAGTATGTGTGTCCCCTATCAGATTTATAACTTCACCTACTGGCTATACTACAGTAGGTGAGGTCATTGGTATTAATGTATATACTACTATACTGTCATTACTTTTTTAATTACATTTTGCTCTCCTTCACTTGGTTCAAAGTCTTATTATACATTTAAAAATGTCAACTACATTACAGTGTGTTGTAAAGCATTGCATTGTTTCAATGCTTAATAGAACAAAGACTGTATATTAAACAGTTTATGCTCAATTTGAACATCTTTGCACTGTCTTGTGCTCGATCTGGGAACAGATTTGAAGATGTTTCTGATTACTTGGACCCTTTTACATCACAGATCTTTAATTTACGCTCCTGCCTAAACCGAAATAATTCTCATCATTGTTTTAATGTTCAATGTTCAACGGTCAATGTTTAAATTGTGTTTTATGTGGATCTACAGACAAAGTTTCAGTTCAGAGACCGGCCCCAGGCGACCCGGGCCCTGAAGTTCATCCAGCTCCAGCTGATGGAGCTCGCCAAAGACTGTGACAACAAGCTGAAGAACGATCAGGTCAACCCCAACTGCTTTGTGGAGCTGGAAACCCAACTGGAGAAGATTCTCCACGAGGTAGGCCTTTCTCATCTTTGAGGCATTTTTTTTAATAGGCTATAACATGTGAACAAACCAATTTCAGTGTATCAACATACACTGCAGGCACAGTAATTGTTATAGCAAAACAGCCAATCAGTTAAAAGTGCCAAAAACAGAATTCCACTGAATTAAATAAACATGAGCTTAATAAAGCCAGGTCTGTCAGGTCACTGGCTTTAGTCTGTTTGAGCAGATTCTTTTTTAATGCCCTTTAACGTACTATAATTGATAAATAATTAAACTGCTTTTCTTAATATACATTTTGTATTTCAACCTTTTTTGTCCTTCCTGCGTTTGATTTAGACCCGCGCAGTCTGCAAGCCTCCTCCAACAAAACCGGTGAAGACGGACTTCCAAGTCATCAGAGAGGTTTCCCGTGGCGCCTTTGGGTGAGTAAGACTGCTTTCTGTGTGTTCAGACTGACTCGTTGGATCGGGCAGAGAGTCCAGTCAAAGCAGAAAAGAACTTGAAATGCGTTGTACACATCTAAACAGTTTCTTTTCAAATCAGAGCTGACATTCAGTCATAGAAGCTGCTCACATTTCCTTTTCTCTCTTGTCCAGGACTGTGAACCTTGTGCAGCACATCAAGACCAAGACGATGTTTGCGATGAAGCAGATTGCACTGCAAGACGAAAACCAGAGGGATGAGGTTCTGTTGGAACGGGACGTGCTCACTTACCTTGACCACCCCCTCGTCGTGCCCATGTACTGCTCGTTTGAGACAGCAGGCCACATGTACATGACGATGGAGTACGTGAAAGGTAAG
>CAKAOH010018848.1:0-30943 GCA_916701665.1 Sebastiscus tertius
ATTCATTTCGGACAGTTAATAGTGTGACAATAGTGTGAAGTTAGGACTTTATCGTCATAATATTCCGATTTTTTTTCTCATTAAGTTATGACTTTATTCTCATAATATTCTGACTTTTTTCTCATTAAGTTATGACTTTATTCTCATAATATTCTGACTTTTTTTCTCATTAAGTTATGACTTTATTCTCATAATATTCTGACTTTTTTCTTGTAAAGTTATGACTTTATTCTCATAATATTCTGACTTTTTTCTTGTAAAGTTATGACTTTGTTCTCGTAATGTTATGACTTATTTTTTCGTAAAGTTATTACTTTATTCTCGCAATATTACCACTTTTTTTTCTCGTTAAGTTATGACATTATTCTGTAAATCTCAGATGTTTTTTCCCTCAATGTGGCCCTAATACTCCGTAGTACATTTGCACTTTGGCCCTCACTGCATTAGACTTATATACTATATTCTTAGACTATAAACTGTATTACCTTCATCACAATACTCAAATATTTTGGGGCTCCAGACAGATTTTTTTTTTTAGTTTTTGCCTAAAATGGCTCTTTTGATTGTAAAGGTTGCTGACCCCTGCCTTAGAGTAATGGTCATTCACAGCTGTCAATCATCTTCTTCTTCTTTGTTGATTTTTATGTCGGTTGGCATCCATGAGTTGCATTACCGTCACCTACAGTTTCTCAGTGCATCCTACAGTGTCCACCAAATCCCATTCGTGAGTCACAACATTGCCCGCTCTAACCAGATCCAGTTGCCTGAGTTGGATCTTCTCCAGAAATGTCCACAGCATTCAAAAATCTCCTGGCAGCTTCTAGCACCATCTAATCCTTTAGATACTAGCTGTCAAACATGACGTATCACCCCTTTTTAATCAGAAGCAGAAGCAGAAATACTTTATTGATCCCTGGTGGGGAAATTGGAGCGTTACAGTTGCTCTTGTATAAAAATAAGAAAATATAAATAAAGGAGTATGGGACATGTACATTATGTACATAATGCTACAAGGTGTACATAGTGCTACAATATAAACAAAATATGTGTAAATAAATATAAGTACAACAATTTTAAATCTAAAATAGGAAAATGAGAATATAAAAAATATGAAATATGTACAAATATTTGCATTAAGATGTGCAATATATAGCATATAACCACAGTGCAAAAAAAGTAAATACAAAATGCTAAGAAGTGGGATCTATTATGCCCCGATACCGGATCGAATAATAGGGGCCAATACTGACTATTATTAAAATAATAAATCGCATACCAGCAACTATACTTCTGATATATATATATATATATATATATATATACTGAAATTTTAATTCCTGTTTATGTTTTAGCCAATTTGAATTGTAATTCCTGTTAATTTTGAAAACGTTTTTTTACAAAGTTGCTAGTGTACAATTTAATATTTTAATTAATTCTAAAGAACAATTCAGTAAATGTATATCTATGTATTTTTTTGTAACATTTTGTTTTCCAAAGTGGCTTGATGTTGCCTTACATATAAAATTTGGTTCCTATCCACACAGTGAGGCATACAGCTTATTAATTCAACACTGGTATCGGATCGGTACTCAGTATCGGCCAATACCCAAAGCCCAGGTATCGCTATCAGTATCAGGACTGAAAAAGTTGTATCGGTGCATCCCTACTATTATGTATGTAAATATAAATGCCCGAATGGTATCAATAAGAAAAGAATAAGAATATTTCTTGAATGTATAGTATAAATGCAGTATTAATAAACAGTATTGCACAGTTGAATTATTGCACAAATTATTGCAGAGTTAAGTCAGCATTGTATATAGTAACAGCTGATGGGTGAAACAAGTCCATGTCCAGTCTATTGACTCAGAGTGTGTGACACTCAGAGGGAGGAGTTGTAAAAATTGATGGCCAAGAATGACTTCCTGTGGCGCTCTGTAGTGCATCTCGGTGGAATGAGTCGCGCAATGAATGTACTCCTGTGTTTGAGCAGCACGTCATGGAGTGGGTCGGTGGGTTGAACAAACATCACCATGATAAGAACTACCTAAAATGACAAAAAAACATCTTTGGAGAACAAAAAATGAATATTTTTCTCTCAGCAAGAAAACAAATAAGTGTAATTCCCAAGATGTTGAACTATTTCTATAAATTGGATGTATTTGAATCATGCTATTGCACTAATTTTGGACAGCAAAGTGAATTGAGTTTTGGAGTTGATGACTGACAGAGTTTTGTTGACATTTCAAATGACTGAGTTTTATTAGCTATTAGTCATCCCAGTAAAGTCACCATGGATGGGCGCTGACATAGTGAGTTGTCTCATTAGTCACTGTCTGTGAAGCAGCTTCAGGATCTGTCGAAAGGATTACATCACCATTAAATCCTGTCTCTGTGCTGTTCAGCTTGAGGAGAAATTTGTTAAAATTTACCAAATGAAACACCAATGTGCAATACTGAATAAAGATCATGTGAGGTGTATTTTAGGAGCATTGTCCCTCTTTAAGCAAACGCTCTCTATTTGTCTCTCTTACGCCATAGACACAAGAATATACCCACTGGGGGAGCAGCTGCGATTGGCCCAGAATGACACCTGAGCAGACAGACCAGGATCATTTAGGATGTCGATTGGCTGTTGGAACTGTGCTGTTCACGGGCACATCTAGTGTAGCTGACTTGAATAGAGCTTTTGTGTAAATATGCCACATATACAGCCAGGGGGGAACAGAATCATGCTGTAATCTAAAGCAGTCCCATACAATAGCACTGCAACAAAAATAGCACTTTTGTGGAGCTTATAATGTTCAGTTTTTGTGAGATTGTCAAAGAAGTGTTGATTCAACACTGTGGTAAGTTTTGAGTTTGTGTTTGTGAGTCATCTGTTTACCATAAAGTAATTAAAAAATACAGTCAGCAGCCCCGCTGTAGGTACAGATAACAATCTCATGTGTTTCCCTTTAAAGTGAAATAGCTATTAAAAGGTCAACGGCAGCAATAAGCTTAGCACTGGGAGGCTCACAGATGATAAGAGCAGCAGGCAGTTTATCATGACAGACATACAGTAGTGAAGGCCAGAGGTGTCACATGACTTGGACTCGAGTTAGACTCAAGTCACAAATTTGATGATTGTAGACATGACTTGACAAAATCCCAAAAGACTTGCAACTTGACCTGGATTTTAACACCATTGACTTGTGACTTCACTTGGACTTGAGCCTTTTGACTTGAAAATACTTACCTTCCCCCAAAATGGCATTACATTTGGTGAAGAGCGCATTATGACTTGTATAGGACTCAAAACTCAAAGTTTAGGACTTGGGACTTGACTTGGAACTTACCTGCCTTAAATTGGGACTTGACTGTCTTGACTTGGGACTTGACTTGGGACTTACCTGTCTTGACTTGGAACTTGACTTGGGACTTACCTGTCTTGACTTGGAACTTGACTCGGGACTTGACTGTCCTGACTTGGGACTTGACATGGGACTTACCTGTCTTGACTTGGGACTTACCTGTCTTGACTTGGAACTTGACTCAGGACTTGACTGTCCTGACTTGGGACTTGACATGGGACTTACCTGTCTTGACTTGGGACTTGACTGTCCTGACTTGGAACTTACCTGTCTTGACTTGGGACTTGACTGTCCTGACTTGGAACTTGACTGTCTTGGCTTGGGACTTGACTTGGGACTTGATTTGGGACTTGCCTGCCTTAAATTGGGACTTGACTGTGTCGACTTGGAACTCGACTTGGAACTTGACTTGGAACTTTACTGTCCTGATTTGGGACTTGACTCTGGACTTGCATGTCTTGACTTGGGACTTGACTGTCTTGACTTGGAACTTGACTTTGGACTTGACTGTCCTGACTTGGGACTTGACTTGGGACTTGACTTTGGACTTGACTGTCCTGACTTGGGACTTGACTTGGGACTTGACTGTCTTGACTTGAGACTTGACATGGGACTTGACTGTCCTGACTTGCAACTTGACTTTGGACTTGACTGTCCTGACTTGGGATTGACTTGGGACTTGACTTTGGACTTGACTGTCTTGACTTGAGACTTGACATGGGACTTGACCGTCTTGACTTAGGACTTGAATGCAAAGACTTGAGACTAACTCGTGACTTGCAAAACACTGACTTGGTCCCACCTCTGAAGGCTGTATATCAACGTATGTTCTATTTTGCAGAGAGTTAGATGAGAAGATTGAATGATAGCACGCTCAATCTCCTCATTAAACTCTCTGCAAGTAAAGTGAATAAGCATATTTCACAATATGTTGCACTATTCCTTTAAACAGCAACTTTTTATTCACTGAATAGCAGAGTTTGTTTGGCTTGTAGCTCTGATTCAGGGTGTGTTTATTATCCTTACAAACCCAATATATTCTTGCTGTTTTGGCGTGAATATCGGCATGCTGTGCAAGAGTAAGTAAATGTAGTATCTGGCTATGAAATAAGGTGAGCTGCTCTGAAACAATTGTGGATCTGAACGCTGTAGAACAAAGGGGGCTGGGAGATTGCATCCTGGTGCCACGCCCTCGGGCTGTAGAGACAGGGCCTTTACGGCACCCTTTGTTAAGCTGCTTGATACACTCTATACCCAGAATCCTCTTTCATCTTTCATGGCACAGAGATACTGAAAAGGTGGTGTGTATCCAGAGTACCCAGAATGCATTGAAGCATTGGGGAATTTTGAGCAAACTATGGATTAATAACCTAAAAAGGGATGGATGCTGCAGGTGCATTTACATGAAAATACCCTCTTTAATAAAGGCTGTCTACATGTGCAGTATCTTAGCACTTAGAAAGGAATAAACACAATGATTTTTGACACCTGAACCAGAAGGAATAAACAGCATGAAGCTGAAAACCGTTTTCGTCTTAATCAACCCTCCGAGAGGGCGGATTAGGATGTCTCCCTTCATAATTTCACACAGGATTGAGGAAAGAAAATTGTCAAGCCTGAGTTTGATAGATCAATTTACCAGCAGGCTTTTCCTTTAGCTATAATTCAATCCCTCCCAGTCTAACAGCATAATCTATGACACGCTTGATCTGCTATTCATTTGAAGTGTCGTAGCATCCTGCTTTATCTTCTGATGTGGCTGAGACTTCCTCTACAGTACGCCAGCGCCAGCTTCTGCCGGTTGCTAGGAGCTATTTGCTATATGCCGAGTCATTTTCATGGTTATTATGGAGCCACATTAACTAACTTGTAATTTCAACCTCCACGTTAATGCACATGTTACTGTCAGGAGGAGCACAAGAAGTGAAATTAGGGATCTAAATTCCTGCAGGGTCTCACAATTTTCCCTATTAACCTTATTTTCCTTCCTTCAGTTAATAAGATATTTAAAGTGTCTTCTTGTGTGGAAGTTCTCTTAAGTCACACATATACACTTTCTCTTAGATTACAGACACTGACACCCCCGCACACACTCCCACTGCTGTAGGCTTTTATCCTCGGGTACATGGATTGCCAAGAACTACATAGAGAAATGTATTAATTTGGGGAACACACTCCTTCTCATAGATCTTCAACACACTCGCTGAGGCAGAGAAGAATACTATAGCTGGATTACTGGGCTGGTGGAGTAGTTTTGGGCCTTGGAGAGCCCCCCGTAGGTGCACCCTTCTCATTTTGACCTTCTTTCCCCCTTTGTGAAACCGTGAAGCTCTGGTGATTTATCTGTGTTAACCACATGGGCCACTGAAATTAGGATAGAGTGAATATGACTGATGTCATTATCTATGGATTGCAGCAAAGTGAATGTTGGGTTAGGACCACAACAGCGTGTTTGTAAAGAGGTCATGATTGAGGATTGCTATTATATCAAAGCGTCCTTATAAAGAGGAAGAAAAAAGCAGAAGTTCCTCTTTTGATAGTCTTCTCATCCAATAAGACATGCTGTATTTGTTCAAGCCTTCTTGCACACACCAACACAACTCTAAGCATTCAGAAATGAGACAAGGGGGACAAATGCAAACTTTTCAACCCTCAATATACTTTCATGCTTGACTTGTTTGGTACAACATAGTGAAACAGCTCCAGCGGAGTGCAGCTGTGACATTTATATTTAACCATTCAGTTATCACTGCCATTTTTGAAATGGCATTTTCTCATTCTATTCAAGTGGAACCAATTTAAAACTCGGTCAATTTGAATGCGCTGTCTGGAAACTGTAATACCTATAAGATGACTTATATACCCATGTGAAATACTAACATTCAAAAACTCATTCTGAAACTGCTGTAGTGGGACTAAAGCAGCTCCTTTATCTTTTAAATTGTGTGATGACATGGTTAATAACTTATAATGTGAAAGTCTCTGGAATAAAAAAGCTTCCCCTCCACCGCATTTGCCACCACTGTTTGTAGGTAGTCGACAGTCATGCTCGCGGCTCTGGGAGAGCAGACACAGCAATGTTTTGAGCTTAATGTTAACATCAGCATACTAATTTGCTCACAATGACAATGCCAACATGATGATGCTAAAGCAGGTGTAATGTTTACTATGTGCTCCATCTCAGTTTGGCATGTTAGCATGCTTGCATTTGCTAATTAGCACTAAAGTGTTAAGCACAGGACAGTACATTAATGTGTGCACCAAATTTCATTGCAATCCCTGTAGAGACATTCACTCAAGAGCACAAATTTGAACCTTGTGCCGCTGAAGGAAAAGTTGTGGATCACGAAAGTCTTCAAAGTACATCATCATGAATGTCTGTACAAAATTTCATGGCAATCCATGGACATCCCTATAATTCTCTGGTGTGCTTGTGGGTTTTTGTAGTTATAGGATTTTTCTTTTTTTCTTTGATTATTCACAGTAATTGGGGCATTGTTCTCCTCCACATGGCACAGCAAATCAGCCATAAAAAGAAGCGATAAATTCAGCAGTTGGGTTAAGGCTTGAAGCTGAACACTGGGCAACAACTAGAAACCAGTCCCCTCATTTGGTGCAGAACTCATTTTTGGTTCTGCAATTTAGCACCACATTATTGCCAAAAAAAATACAATGAATACAACACCCTGAGACATCAGCGGCATAATTACACCAAAAAAAGGCTTTTAATTAAACTTAACTGAAAAGAAATGCTATCTGATTGATATGCTTTCTGTTTTTGTTTTCCAAATTTGCTGTAGGTCATGAAGCATCGCTTCATTTTGCAAGCCAATTTGCATGAAAAAAAGATGATTCAACCATGGTATTACTTTGTACAAAGTGCCAGCAGCTGATAAGTAAATATGACTTTTTATGACATTTAAATTGAAATAACTGTAATTTGTCATTAATCTCACTGGACTGAAGATGCAGTGTCTCGTAAACATGTTTTCAATTTTTTTTTTTACTGAGGCACAAGTATTTGGTAAGCCTACATACGCATGTACAGTGAAAAACAAAAACATGCACCAATAGATGTGTATGTTTTTTGCTGCACGTATGCAATAGGTAAAGGTTTGTTATCTCACTGCCCCATATCGACCTGGCTGGGTCTTGCAAAACATGTTTCCATGTTGTTGTCGGGCCTTGAAAAAGTGTGTCATCCAGGCACTGAACCTTTAGAATTCGCATTATATATCTCTGACTGACGTGTGGTTGGCCTACATGTCCCTGACGGCACACTCCTCCTTCCAAGCAGCCACACCTCCTCTCATAGCCTGACCCAGAGTTCAACAACTTCTTGTAAACAACAGGAAAAAAGTGTGCCACTTATCTCATTTCCCATAAGCTGCTTATATATAAAGGTACCTGTGCAGGAGGTTGGGACTAGTTTGTGGAGGTCCAGCCTGTTGAAATAGTTTGCTTTTTTGGAGAAGATCTGTGAAAGTTTGAGCATTTATTCAAGAGGAACCTCTGCTTTTTATCCTGGTAAACACATATTGATTCATCATTTATTTGTTGTAACCAGCCTAGTAACTAATCAAATAAATGTAGTGCAGTAAAGTACAGTATTTACCTCTGAATTGCAAAACAATACCTGGCTCTTGTTTCTAAATTGAGAGGACTTCCTGCTTGTTTTTGTCTTATGTAGGGATGCAACTAACCATTTCATTGTAGATTATTTTCTTGATTAATCTATTAGTAGTTTGGTCTATAAATGTCAGAAAATGGTGAAAAAGTGTTTCCCAAAGCCGAGGATGACATCACCAACTTAAAAATACTCCACTTACTGTCATAGAGGAGTAAAGAAACCAGATAATATATTCACATTTAAGAAGCTGGAATCAGAAAATACATACTTTTTTCAATTTATATACTGCCAGGTAGCTTGTGAATTTCACCAAAGGATCAATAAATATATTTATCCATAATAATACATCATTTATTTGTTGTAACTAGTCTAGTAAATGTAGTGCAGTAAAGTAGAATATTTCCCTCTGAATTGTAGTGGAGTAGTTCTTCTGTTAGAGAGGGAAGTCTTACATAAGGATGGTGAATAACTCTAAATTCAGTGTAATGTGGATTTATGTTGAAAAAACATTCATCCTTCCTGATAGCATCCCATAAAATGTCTATTATGAAGCTCAAATTTTAGATTTTCAAATCAGTTACACAGACAACCTTAAAACCTCTGGTGAATAGACTCAAAAACTTTCAAACAAATGTCTTATCACATGTGTAGTACCTTGTTCATGTTTTATATGACACAACATTTGTCTGTAACACAGTTATAGTAAAATAATGAATCAAATGTTTATTTTCATTCAAATATTTAAAAAGTCATTAGAGCTTAAGCTTGGCAATTTATGAATTTAACACATTTAGGGGGTATATTATGGTAACAACTAAATTATTTATCAAAAAAGAAAACTGATTTCTTCACTTTTTGGTTGATATGAAATGTACCCCTAATTATAGAGTGACTCAGAAGTATAAAGTATCAGAAAATTGCTGAAAAAGTTGTACTTGAGCAAATGTACTTTCCACCACTGTGTAAACATACAGCATCCCTGCTTTTTATAACATCTCTTCAAATGCTTTTTTATAGTTCCCTTTATAATTTGTCTGCCATTCAAAGTAGTTCTCTGTTTCCACTTTCGTTTCATGCTTCTCTGCAGCTCCAGCAGCCTCCAGTAGCTTTGTGCGTCTGTAGCCGGACGAGTGGGCGGTGCTGCGGCTGCTACGTCATATCAGCCGCCGCGCTCTGATTGGCTGCCGAGTCTCACCCGACACAGCTGTGATTGTTTTCTGCAGAGGAAGCTGTTGTCTCTGCTATGAGAGCTCTGCTGTGCTGTGGAATGGAGCAGCACTCTTGTTTTTTTGTGTGCACGATGATGTGAACAAAACAACGTGATTGCAGAGAAAAAACGTGCAGGAAAAACAAGAAAGGCTTCATCGTTTTTGTCGAGGAGAGGAGTGGAGGTTTCTCTTTGTGGACCACTGAAGACATCTTGAGATCAAGGTATGCACTTCTCTCATTTCCCATAAGCTGCCTATACAAAAAGGTACCTGGTTGTGCAGCCTGTTGGAATAGTTTGCTTTTTTGGACAAGATCTGTGAAAGTTTGAGCATTTATTCAAGAGGAACTTCTGCTTTTATCCTGGTAAACACATATTTATTCATCATTTATGAGTTGTAACTAGCCTAGTAACTAATCAAATAAATGTAGTGCACTAAAGTACAGTATTTACCTCTGGCAAAACAATACCTGGCTCTTTTTTTTCTAAATTGTGAGGACTTCCTGCTTGTCTTTGTCTTATGTAGGGATGCAACTAACCATTTTCATTGTAGATTATTTTCTTGATTTATCAATTAGTTGTTTAATCTATAAATGTCAGAAAATGGTGAAAAAGTGTTTCCCAAAGCCGAGGATGACGTCCCTAACTCTATCTTGCAACATCTCACCACTCATAAGCTAAATGTCACATGTATATATATTCCCCCTTCAGCCTAAAAAGTGCCAAATGCCCAGACTAGAGGACCACTGCTGGAGCTGCTCCTGTGCATCATCAACGACTGAAGCAAAGCACTCATCTGGAGCCAACTGGTTGGCACACAAAGCTGAAGAAATGATGTCCATCATCACCTCGGTGCTCCGCAATGCCTACGGCTCTCTGCACGACGTGCGCACGGCCAACCTGATCCGCAGAGGTCTGGTGCTCTTCACCGTCGGTGCGTTCCTCGCTTTGGTGCTCAACTTGCTGCAGATACAGAGAAATGTCACCCTGTTTCCAGAGGAGGTGATGACAACTTTGTTTTCGTCCGCCTGGTGGATCCCACCTTGTTGCGGCACAGGGGCTGGTGAGTACAACAACACACAACACACCCTGTGCGTTATTGGTGCATCAAAGTAGTGAAAAGCAGTGTGATCTGTAGGTTATCAGTAAAGTTTGAGACAAAGGAATGCACAGAGAGGAAGGGTTACAGTGCTGAAGCTTCTCCATATCCTCCTGAGACCCAGCCCATTGGCATGTGTCCTCTGTAGTGGACATTTCTGTCCGCATGCATATCCTCTTACTCTTTTGACCTACTCTATCAACCCCTGGTGTGTTGTAAAGAGGACATCCTAGGCTTTTTTTTGGGTTTTTTTAAACAATTTGAATGTATTCTTGGTTTAATATCACTCTACAGCCGTAATCTGTTTTCACACTGAAATAGTCCTGTAGTCCACTATACAGTGGACAATAAAAATAAAGTTTAACAAGCCTAAATTGCACTCTTGAGACACAAATTGAGAAGTGTAAACAACAGAAAAGACAAAACAATTCAACAATATGAGACCAATACAATAAAATATTAAAAATGTAATAAAATATAATTAAAAGCTATTATAACAGTAATAGTAGTAAAACAGTGTCAAATAAAAACTAGATGATTAAAATAACAATACAATAGAGTAAACTTTTACAACTGGCTCTATATAGTCACCC
The DNA here is from genome assembly GCA_916701665.1 of Sebastiscus tertius. Classification (NCBI taxonomy): domain Eukaryota; kingdom Metazoa; phylum Chordata; class Actinopteri; order Perciformes; family Sebastidae; genus Sebastiscus; species Sebastiscus tertius. Next base: position 10,883 of record CAKAOH010018848.1, read on the forward strand.
TTAAAACACTTGAAAATTTTGCTCAACTTTTCCTGTGAATATCACATACAAGGAGTGAGTGAGCACTGCTGAGAGTTTTTTATTCATTCCTCCATGTGCAGAGGAAAGGGAACATTTCCATTTTCTTTAAACCCTAAATAGGAAGGAAATCACAAAAAAAAAGTAATTGTAAGACACTTTTTTTAACTCAGTTCCCAGGAGAATATAAAGAAAAAAGGTTAGAGAATGAAAAAAAGCAATTAAAATGTTCTTTATGAATCAATATGGGTGCTAAAAGTCTGGAAATGCACATGCCACACCAGACTAAGCTGTAAAATAGTGCAATTTTAAACAGTTCAAGACATAAAAACAATATGCTTCTATTATTGCCACTGCTATCAGCTCATGTATGATCATGTGGTAATAAATCATCATTCGGCTTTGTTATTGCTGGCTATTACACAAGCCATTCCTCACTAATGCTACACTAGTCTTGGTGGTTTTGTTGTCTGGCAGTCAGTTATAAAAAAACTGAATTGGAACAGATGGTGGTGATTCTCGAGCTCTGATTGGCTGCAACAGCCGGATGCGAGGCGAGCTGCGCGCTGATTGGCTGGTGTCATAACGGGTGAGCTAAAGGAGGGAGGTGCTTTAAGGCCAGCAACCAGGAAGTGGGAGGGAAAAAAATAAATAAATATGAATTTCTCCTCAGCTCCTCCTCCCATGTGCTGCAGGGCAGAAAACAAATGACAGTAGACGAGTCATGTTTTTACAGTCTGTTGACATTAGTCTGTGGACAAATTAATGCTTCTCAGTGAGCATGCAGGAACTTGTTTAAGGTCTTTTATTGTGTAAACTATATGTGCTTTCAGTTCTCAATACTTGTATTTTACCATGCACTTTAACCTGAATACAATTGAACTGCATTTGTTAATGATATTGCACATGCTGACTGATTATACTATTTATTATGTATTTCATTATTTATTATAATCATTGTCTTTTATATTGTTTTAGATTGACTACTTTACTTTTACTGCCCTTTATGACAGTTTGCACATACGACACTGGTCACTAACCTCATAGCTGTCTTTATACAGTACCCTATATTTATAGAATGTCTTTTAATGCATCGTGTATGAGTTACCTGTACAATGACAATAAAGGAAATCTAATCTAATCTAATTAATCTAGTTATTTAAAAAGAAAATACAAAACAATATACCTGGTTCTGGTTTCTAAACTGTGAGGACTTTCTGCTTGTCTTTGTCTTATGTCGGGATGTAACTAGACATTATTTTTTATTGTAGATTATTTTCTTGATTAATCGATTAGTTGTTTGGTCTATAAATGTCTGAAAATGGTGGAAAAGTGTTTCCCAAAGCCCAATGTGACGTTCTCAAATGTCTTGTTTCGTCCACAACTCAAATATATTCAGTTTACTGTCATAGAGGAGTAAATATTCACATTTTAGAAGCTGGAATCAGACAATTTTGACTTTTTTTTCTCAAATAAATACTCAAATTGATTAATCGATTATCAAAATAGTTGGTGATTAAATCAAAAGTTGACAATTGATCAATTAATTGTTGCAGCTCTAGTCTAATCTGAATATTTTGGGGGTTTTTTTAGAGTAATGGTCGCACAAAACAAGTAATGTGAAGACATTACTTGGGCTTTTTACTTAATTGACAATAAAGAATAGGGTGTACGAAAGAAAACAGGTGCTTGACGGTACATAAAACCAGGAATTACATCAAAAGAACAGTCAAACAAACAACATAAAAGTCAAAAAACAAAAGTCTATTCTTTTTTAAAGTTTGTTTTAAGTGTATGCAGGTGTCTAAATGAGACTAATTATGGAAGCGCATGTTCAGCAAATAAAATAATCCCACACAGCAGCTCCATGACAGGATTTGCCTGCTGGCGTTTCACAGAAATTTCTGCTTATCTCGTGTAATTCGGGTCTGTTTTGTTCCTTTTCACAGCTGTTGTCGGCCTGCTGTATCCCTGCCTCGACAGCCATTTGGGAGAGCCGCACAAGTTCAAGAGGGAGTGGGCCAGCGTCATGAGGTGCATCGCAGTGTTCGTCGGCATCAACCACGCCAGTGTTGTATCCTTTCACCTTGTAGATTCTTTATCATATCGATTTTTTTTGTCAGAATATGTGGAAACTGCTCTGTTCTATCTCTAGTTTAGACTAAAGCAACAGGATGTCCTGCTCTGTCATTAAGAAGTGATGTAAGTTCTGCAAGGCTATGCAAATATTTGAGTAAGAACAACTCCCATGCTCGCGCCACACTGTTTGTTTTTGTCCTTAACTGCCGCGTAACACAGAAATTAGACATCGACAACAACGTGCAGCTCTCCCTCACGCTGGCAGCCTTGTCCTTGGGCCTGTGGTGGACGTTCGACCGGTCCAGGAGCGGCTTCGGTTTGGGCCTCACCACTGCAGTCCTAGCTACTGTGTTCACACAGCTGCTGGTCTACAACGGAGTCTACCAGTAAGTCGCTTTTTTTCTACAGAAGTGGAACAAAAGTAGTCCAGGTTTTCCCTTTGAGGAAACAAAACTGATGCGGTCTAAGATGATTCATCATGTGCTTTGTCATCACTAATTTCTGTTTCCATATTACACTCACAACAACAGCTATGTTGGTTTAAGTGTTAATTATATGGCTGTGAGAGTAAAACCACGCCCTGGCGTGAGTGAGGTAGATAAAGTACCTGGAAGTGCTCCCAGTTGTATGACTCCATCAAAACACAACGTGACAGATAACGCTTGACGTTTTATTTTGGCAAGTCCCCTCGCCTCTGGGAGCCCAATTAAACAGGACCTCCTACCGGCTTCAGTGGCATATCATCAAAAACACAGAGCTGAGGAAAGATAAGAGGTTCAAAAGGGAGCTCACGCTGACTTTACAAGGTAGAAACAGAGAGAAAAGAATGAGTGTGTTTTCTAGCAAGACAGGTTTTGTTTTTCCCCACTCCCAGATCTGTCTTTGGCGTGTCTTTTAAGACGCCTTTTCTGTTTAGTATTAGTATGCGTTTCTTGTTCTGTGGCATGATGACACTGCTTTGATTATCATACGACATCTTATTTAGCTTATGGAGAGAATGTGGTTTAATTCAACGCCCTCCAAAGAGGTCAGAGGTCGGGATCAGCTACAGAACAACTACCTGTTGTATATTATTAATAATGATTTCATATTTTTTGTTTTTTCTCTCTTTCAGGTATACGTCTCCAGACTTCGGGTATGTGCGCTCCTGGCTCCCATGCATATTCTTCTCAGGCGGCGTCACCGTGGGCAACATCGGTCGCCAACTCGCCATGGTAAAGTCTGCAACTGTTTTACAATATGTAATCATATAAGTTTAGCGTTAAAGATATATATTTGAGTTCTCATTCAAGAGGCTATTCTATTTTTTTAAGTAAAAATCAAACCACTGACAAGTTTATTTTTCCAATTACGATTTTTATTGTTTCCTTCACAGACATAAAACAGACAGTCCAATGTGTTTTACAGATGTATATTCACAAAAAACATAAATAAATATAATAAATAACTACACACATACATATATAAATAAATACAATTTAATTAAAAGAAATTAAATCAAAATTGTATTTAATAAAATGTAATAAAAAATAAGTAAATACAGACTAAAAACACAAAATAGCAGGTATAAATAAACAGCCAGGACAAATAAAATAAAAATTGTAAATTAAATTTAAAAAAAGTTAAAAAGCTTATTTTTCAGTACATATCTTGGTCACAATTCTTTAATATCCTTAATTTCTTATGAAAAATATGAAAAACCTAACATCTGTCTATATGTTGTCTAACTTTTTAAACCTCTCAATTATTGATATTGGTATTGGCCTCAAAAATCCAGCATCAGTCTGGCTCTATCAATCAATCAAATGTAACTTTATTGCACCTTTCACACAGGTTAGTGTAGTTCAAAGTGCTTCACAGATGACTGACAAGCCGAAAATAAGACGAAACAAGTGTAAACAACAGAAAAGACAAAACAATTCAACAATTTGGGACCAATACAATAAAATATAGAAAATGTAATAAAATAGAATTAAGCTACAATAATAGTAATAGTAGTAAAACAGAGTTAAATTAAAACTAGATGATAAAATAACAATAAAATAGAATACAATTTTACAACTGGCTCTAATCTATAGTCACCCTTAAGACACTTTGCTCAACTTTTCCTGTGAATATAACATACAGGGAGGAAGTACTGCTATAAGTCTTTTATTTACTCTTCCATGTGCAGAGGAAAGGGAACATTTCCATTCATTATGTATTTGATATTTCACTACGTTTATTAGCTTGAAGTTAACATCTAAAACAGTTAAGTAATGAGTGTCACACATTGGCACCCTTTTTAGGTGAACTATTCCTTTAAACAGCGACCAAACCAGTTTCAGTACTGCAGCTTACAGTGGATGTTTTACAGTCACATGATACTATTGACTCAGGGACTTTTCTAATGTTGCCAAGATTATAATTCAGGTGATTCTGTTTGATGTTTTGATAATGTTTGATCTGTCATATTTGCACAAAATATCCCTTCACATTTATCCGAAATCAGTCTATTGAGCTCCTCTGCTCTCTGTCTAAACTGTGGAACAGACTTCAAAAGACTCCTCTGCACCACACATGCTTTATTTACAGTTATTAGGCTGAACCACAACAGCCGATAAAATTGTCAAAAAGGTTTAAAGTTGTGCAAAGTGCACTGGACGCCCCCCTTCCTTCATAATTATCCCATCAAGTCAGCTTTGACGTCTTCATTAAGCCCATGCCCAGAAGCCTCACCTCATTCTGTCTGTAAAGTAAGAGTCCCGTCACTCCCTCAGTTTGACTCAAGTGGAAGCGTGAAAGCAGATTAAGGGCTGTTGTTTTTCACAGTCGTGGTGAGACACAGAGCCAGTCAGGACTCGGCTGACCAGAGGGTCATTTGCTACTTGTTGTTTTTGTTTGTGATGAGGCCTGAGGAATGTTGGCACAAGCTCGCGCTCGTGGTTTTGTTTTTCGCGCTTTCGCTCCAGTGGGTCATTTATGAGCAGGATCAGGAGGAACATAGAGACTTAGTATATCAAAAGTGTTTTTTTTTTTTATTTTGGGTTAAAGCCAGTTATAGTGAAACAATCTGTTTTGCAGCATTAACCAGGCAGAATGAAGACCAAACGTTGCCCTCTAGTTTTCATACTTATTAGAGCTGCTTTAAAGCTGAATGGCTAATCTTATCTTATCTGAAGCTACGGTCAGACGTGTAGTTTTGGAGTCCGTGAGCAAAAAGTTCAGTACACAAACTGCCGAGACCTTTACGTGTGATTATATTTAGGATGTTTTGTGATGGGTAAAATGAGCCTTGATGAGCAAGCAGTACTCTCTTCCCTTATTGTATAAAAAAGGAAAAGAAAAATTCCAAAAAGGGGGAACTGAAAGAAAAATGTTCCAGTCTTTAAGCATATTTTGACACCTAAAGGTCATATTGATAACATTTTTATGTAGACGAATATGTAAAAAAAAATAATAATACATCCGCAGAGCTTTTAGTAAAGTGCTTGAATTTTTTTTGATTGTGAATTAATCATTTAAACAAATTTGGCGGGTCCAAAATGAATGTTTTTGTCTATCTCTGTGGAAGATATGATGTTTGGCTTGTGAGCCAATATTAAAACAACGTTGGTATCATATGGTATCTCTGGGTCATCAGTTAGTTAGTGTAGAAAAAACGGATAAATGGCTAAGATTGACGATATGTGCCTGGCAACGACTTGTTGTGAAGTAAAATGCAATGGAACGGGGGAGGGAGAATGCGACATCTAGTGGCTGATGGCACCTTTTAAAGTAGTCCTAAAGTTTCTAAAGTAGAAACAGCAACCGGTGCATATTTGCTTGAAATGTCCGCAGAGTTTTGTTCAAGGTGCAGTTTTGAGTTTACAGGAAACTGAAACTAATGTGTTGACATGTGATTCATGTCTTGAAAAAGTCACCTGACGCTGTTTAGTTCCCCCAAATGAGTCATCAGTACATAACAATAGTTTGGTTAATGACATTTCTCTATGAGACTGAATCATAAAATCATAAAAAAGGCTTTAGCCGCTACCCAGTCACAATAAACAAGCTCAAATTGTAAGAAACTGTATATATTCTATTGTTTTTTTTCTAATTGCTGCATTACTTTGATTGATTAATATGTTATTAACAGCAGGCTCCTTCTCTGTCTCTCCTCAGGGTGGCATCGAGAAACCCCACATGGACTGAACAGTTGAAAACACCGACAACCAGATGAAGGACAGCCAATGTAAAGATGGACAAGTTATGTGAAGAACAAGGGGAGGACAACAGGAGAAAAAAGACTCATTGTTTCGACTTCATCCTTTGTTCTCATAACAAAGTGCGGGTCAGGAAAGAAAAGCCCCTCATCATCTAACGTGCCATGTCCTCTGCACCTCCTTGTGGCCAAACAACCGCTCCCTCCCACCTCCTCCGATAGCATTAAGGCTTCCTTCACACTACGCAGGAGGACAGTGTTTGCCTTCTTCTTTTGTTGTTTTTTGAAGTGAACTGGTTTTTATTTCCAACGCTGGAAGTACGTATCTTTCTGCAGTTAATGGAGTGGAAGCGTGTGCTTTAGTGTGGATGGTCTTTTTCTTTTTAAGCCTGAATATATTATGATCATAAAAAGGGAAATGTCTTCACTCTCACGTAGAAGTGCATTCAGCTGCGGCCTCAGTTGCACCACTGGGGCACACAGAGGGGATGTATGTTCCCAGTCGAACCAAATTAAGTATTTATTTTGTACGTTTTGAATGACACCCCCCCCCAAAACCAAATGTACTGTATGATTGATAATGAATGGTGCCTCCCATTTTGAAAGGAATATTTCAGGAAATTACTTTCTTGCTCAAAGTTAGATGAGAAGATTGTACGGTGAACTTATTGGCACATATTTACCGTTAAGACCTGAAAATTTTATCGATTAGGGCTGCAACTAACGATTATTTTCATTGTTGGTTATTTTATTGATTAATCGATTAGTTGTTGGTCTACAAAATGCCTAAAAATGTTGATCAGTGTTTCCCAAAGCCCAAGACGACATCCTCAAATGTCCACAACTCAAAGATATTCAGTTTATTGTCATAGAGGAGTAAAGAAACCAGAAAATATTCACATTTAAGAAGCTGGAATCAGAGAATTTTGACTTTTATTCTTTAAAAAATGATTCAAACTAATTAAATTATTGCAGCCGTAGTACCAATCTTCTCATCTTAGTTGAACTATTCCTTTAAAGTGACTATAAAACACATTCTAGAGGATGGTAGATAGAATGAAGAAAGACAGGAAGTATGTACAGGAGTGCCAACTTGTTTGTACTGGCTGATATTCACTATGACGACAAGTGAAAATGCAAACTATTTAGTTTCGAAATTAGTCGCACTTACCTGTTGATAGCGTCATATTCACAGCTGTCTGCCAGTACAAGATCACATTTTATTTTTTAAACTACTCTGAGACCTTCAGTACGTATGTTTTGTCTGCTTCTAATAAGTTTTTAGACATACAGACGGAGGATTGTTTGGTCAGGAAATAAGACGTCAAAGCATTAGTCAGCAGAGCGAAGAAAGTGTTTTTGAAAGAATGTACCCGGAGTATACTACAACTTCTTTTGCCAGCATCTGTGGTCACTGTTAAACCAGTTGAAAACACTATTAATTTGTGACCAGGTGTTAAATGTCTTTGTGATCACACGCATTATTCAAACTAATATTTTGGGAACATACGCCGGTTGGAGGAGAGGGCAGGACATTATGACTTAAGATTTGCAATCTGTGATTGCCTGTGTATTATAGAATGTAGTGCTTTTGTCACTATAACAGTTTTAGTTTGATCATTTGTACGAACATAATTACATTATTGCTTATGTATAATGGCTTTCCTATGTTGATCAGACAGGTATTATCACCTTACTAGACCTACATGTTAGTTAGCGTTTGGGGGTCTAGAGGATTAAGTGCAATCAGAGTATACATGAGCCGATTATTCTTCCTTATTTATTATTATTTCTGACAAAAAAAGTGTAACTTGTAAGTATATGCAGTGTGGATACTTAAAAAAAAAAGCAATAACATCTTTGTTTTTTGTGTCAGAGATTACATGCCTTCAGAGTCAATACCAATGACTCTCACCAGAGAGTAAACAAATATATTGTGTCAAACTGTTGTTAAAAACAAAAAAGAAAATCTCATTTAGTTCTCGAAGGAAACCTGATTTTATTTTTTTAAATACTTTTCTTTATGTGGCAGGTCACTTCAGGTTGAATCTGCTGCTCACATTCAGGATTCAGGTGTGTTAAACTGAAGAGGAAGCTTTATATTTTTGAGGTGGTGAAGCACCTTTTTGTTTCGATGTTTTAGAGTTTCTGTGTGTCGGATATTTCAGCGGTGTATCATTTTTGCTACCATGGATTTAAGTGAAAAATAAAAAAAAAAAAACACCTGATGAGGATATCTGTGTATAGTCATTATTACTCACATACTGTATGGGACCAGATTAAAGGATTTAAAATTGATTTATTATATCAGAATCAGAAATACTTTATTGATTCTCGAGGGGGAAATTGGGAACTTACAGTACAGAAATGTAAAAAAAATAGAAATAAAGAAGTAAATAACATGTATATTATGTACATAATGCTACAATATATGTAGAGAAATATAAATGAAGAATAAGAATATAAGAAATATGTACAAATATGTGCATTAAAGACACAATGAACAACCACAGTGCAAATAAGTAAATAAAAAAATGCTATAAAAGATGAATATAAGAATCACATGCATGGTACTGATATATTGCGACTATCTATATCTTCCCCTCCAGACATTGGCCTAATTACACGTCTCGGCAGCTTCAGTAAAACAATGCCTCTCTGATTTTTCCTCTTTCTGGGTGTCACATGCAGCCCGCAGCTCAATTGCACCGGAGCTTTCTGTGGTGCTGATGATGGCATTTGTTGTGTCTGCTGTCACGGCCAAGTTGAATAGATGAGGACACTCTTTTGTCCGTCAGTCTCCAGAGCCATTATAATGTCTTCGGCTGCATCTTCCCTCTCTCTCTCTCCCCCCCCCACCTCTGTGTGTCACTGGGATCATGAGGAACTGCCCCCCCCGCTACCCTCCCTCCTCCGTCTACCCCCTCTCTGAACACGCCTTTCTGGAGGGCAGACTTCTATTTATACCTAGCGGGGGACTGACAGTTAACCTTTTGCTCTGGGGGAAATTTCTGGGAGTGGGGCCAATATCTGTGGGGCTGTTCTGAATGAACCCCTCGTTCTGGGAGGCTCTCCATACATCCATGTATCTGCTCTCTATCTATCTATTTATCTATCTATCTATCTCTCTCTCTGACAGGCCAACGATCCAGCGCCACACGCCACTTCTTCTCCTCTCCTTCCTCTTTCAGTCTCCTCCTCTTCTCAGGCTGAATAATTGGCCGGGCTTCAACCTCCTTTCATTTCCAGCCACAGCAAACTGAAAGACTCCATTAGAGCGCCTCCTTATTGCCAAAAGAACCCCCCCTCTCTTCTCTCTCTCTCTCTTCCTCTTCCTCCCTCTGTCCTTCCTTCAAGGCGAGCAGACAGGCCCAGGCCCATCTGATCTATTGATCTGAGCCATCTATAGATCCTCCTGGTACACTGTTCAATTCCATCTCCTCGCAGCACCTTTGTGTTTGGATTACGTCTTTGAAACTGCAGTTATTGAGCCTCTAATTTGTTGCAGCGAGTCGACTGCCAGTAAACATGAAGACACCAGTGATGTTAACATTTCACAACTCTTCAAATATAACAGCAGTATACAAAGACACTTAAAGATAACAAGCAGAGGCTCTAAACTCATGCTGTGCAGCCAAACATTGTTCTGGTAGTAAATCCTAGAAGAGATTCCAACGTTCCTAAATATGTCAGTATGCATTTAAGGAAAATGTGTATAAAATGATATATACAACACATCTAGGATATTCCCTTTCGAAGAAGAATTGGTTTTGAAAGTTATAGCTTTATAAAAAACAGGCCGATATACAGTAAAATATTGTGTATGTGCTATTTAAGAGGAAACACTACAGGGGAACATTTTAACTAAAAGATATCACCATGAAACTTCCCCAGTTGATTACTGACATTAAGACAACTATTTCTAGTGTTCTTAAATTTTATGTGTAAATATGCAAATGCATATTATTTAATGGTAGCTTTTGGTGAATTTAGGAGAAATCTACGGACGTAAAAAGACAAAGTAGTAAAATAAACACCTAAATGTGTATTTTGGATGTTTTTTGGACATGTTATGGAAGCAAAATAGCCCAAAATCTCAAAATTGACCAGTGCTTGAAAAACTGTTTTTGCCTGTTATGTCTTGCTTTAAGGGAAATCATGGCTACGTTCCAAATCACATAGTACAAACTGCAGCTGCCCTTACAAAGTACGTACTGTTGCATGCCGTACGCATACAATTGGGACATACTACTTCATAACATTGCTCCTTGAACTTTGACCCTCTTTCTCATATATCCACTGCGCAGAGGATTGTTGGTCAGAATAGCCAGAAAAACATGCTGGCTTACATACTGTAAAATCCAACTGGATGTAATAGGACATCCTGGTATTTTTGGCATACTGCATTTGACATACTATGTATTGGGACATATTAAATCTTTTTCTGGCATACTAAATAGTATGGTGGTATGGGTATTGGAAAGTCTTTCATAAAATAAGTGGAAAATTGTGTCTTTTTGATGGATTCATTCAGCTTTTTTCCCAATGGATTTAGTTTTGAGAATGTCCTTGATATCTCAAAAAAGGGGGACTCACTTAATTTACTGTAAAATGCCCCACAAGTGCATAAATCATTGATTTGCTTGGTTAAGAAGTATGGTGTTCTCGCAAGAGAAAACATCTTAAAGGGGACACATCATGCTCATTTTCAGGATCATACTTGTATTCTGGGTTTCTACTAGAACATGTTTACATGCTTTAAAGTTCAAAAAACACATTATTTTTCTCATACTACTTCATCATAACATCATGTCTGAATATACCTGTATTCACCCTCTGTCTAAAATGCTCCGTTTTAGCGCCTGTCTCTTTAAGCCCCCCTCCCGAGAAAGCCCAGTCTGCTCTGATTGGCTTGTGAGAAACATATTGCGCACCTTTGCAAAGGTAGTTCTCAAGCGGTGGGCGGTATATTCTAATAAGCCTGCTTGTGACATAGGAAGGGGAGCCAAATCTGAACGGTTTGTTGAATCACATGTTTTCTGATCTAGGTAGCCCACAAAAAACGGACTTATTTCACAGTTTGAGTTTTGGTAGGCACTCCAGATACCCACATGTATGTGCACAAGCACTGAAAACATGAGTTTTTCATGATAAGTCCCCTTTATACTCTATACTAGACTAGATTTTTTCTGTGATTTAAATTATTTATAGTTTCATTTACAATTTGATAGAAAAGGTCAGATCATCAGTGCAAAAGCAGAATTCATTTACCATATGATCTTGGGTCAAAATAAAGAAACCCCTTTAGATTTCATCGCTCACAGGTTTAGAAAAGAGAAAGAGAAAGAGAGAGGGAGAGAGAAAGACAACCCAAACCAAAGAACTTATAACACACAAAGAGATATAGACATTGCATGATCTGGGTCACCTTGAACGCCCCATATTAATGATATCAGACCTCAAAACTGCCACCATGAACACCTTTAAACCAAGCTAACATGCACTCATATGAGCCAATGGGCCTCATGCAGCAACATTATCTTAAATCAATCTTATATTTTGCCTTAATTTTATGTTAAGAGAGAAAAAATAAGTCAACTCCAGATGCACCAAATGTTCTTAACCATCCAAATCTGCTGAATGATGAATCCAACTTGATCATAAATTGGAGGTGTGTGGCCCATTGTTGTGTTATTAGCATAGGTAACACCCCCTTAAACACTATATAAAGCCAGGTACTGTGCTGTGTGCAAATACTCTGGCACAAGGTGAAGAATTGGCCTCCAAAAAAGTGATCTTGGTTAGAAAGATTTTCTCCTAATTAAGAGAAGAGCAAAACTAAGAAAACATTGGTGAATCCCAGAAATCAATGAAATACTAACAAAACAACAACAAATCATGGATAAGAACAAAAATGAGATCTGTTTGTATGTTGCTTCCTGCATGAGGCCCATTGTCTGTCAGTAAGGTCATCCACTCCTAAATTACTTTTTCAAACATCTGTGTAGTAATTCCTCCTCACCTTTGGGCCCCTCAGCAGATCCAGACTCTGTGGCTGCAGGTGGACTGACTCCATCTGAACAGACATCCTCTTGTCTCCTCGATCTACCTGTCACACACATTTAAAAGTTTCTCAGATACATAAACATATCAACAAGTGCTGCATGCATCCATGTGGCACAAAGTTGAAGAGCAGGTGATTGGGAAGAGGAGTAAACAATGCAGTACACTATGAGATTCCAGTGTTATCTACTCAGTAGTGATGGCTTTTGTTACCACCAGATGACAGTATTTATCCTCTCAGCTTGTCTGGACATTATTACCGTGACCTCTATGGACCCCTAGTGGAGGTGCAGGGAACAGAAAGGGCCTGATCTCACAATGCAGCAGGTTTATCCTTATTAGAACTACTTTTATAAGATTAAATTTAGATAACATAAATCTCCTGAGCCTTTAGACAAAACACAGATAGATAATCGATCCGAGATATTAAGCTTTGTATCTTTAAAAATGCACGTTCAAGTATGTTGTATACAAAAGAGAAAATTTTAGGCAATCATACCAGTATTTGTTTTTAAATTCAGAGTTTCCTTAAAACCTCTAAAAACCCACCGCTGAGCATAAAAATTCAGATTCAGAAAGATCATTTATTAAACAGATTATTCTCGGAATATTTATCTCTCACACTGCAGTGTGAGCGGAGCCGAGTCACATGCATGATAGAAAAGGTCAATGAAATGGATTGAGTGTGGAGAAAATCATTGCACACTCTTATTTCTCTGCCAAAAGGTCTTCAGTGGCATTAATGTCCTGCTCTCTGCGATATATAATGAAAGCTTGTGTGTGTGTGAGTGTGAGAGGTTTAGGTCTACTGAGTCTTCATTACACCAGAGCTGGGTCCACTCCTGTCCTCTGCCCTCGCTCATTGCCTCTCCCAGTGCCGGCCAGGAATAATGAATTACAGTGGATGCCATGGGGGGCTGAGTGAGAAGTGGACTCCATTTTAGCTCAAATTACCTCTCAGATCCCATTCAAATGGCAGTCTCAGGCTGCTCCCTGCCTCACGTATTCCTGTCTGAGGGTGTAATTATCCTTTCACACCCTTTCTTCATTTTCTTATTTACCATTCCCAGGTTTTTTTTTCCAGTGCTTTAGGGCTAAATCAAAGCAATAAAAAACAGAAAAAAAAACTACAGATGCAGCATCATCTTTAACAGTGTAAACAACACAGTTCACAGTGGGGATTTATCAGTTCAGTCAGCATTGCTTTAGCCTTGTGTGCCATTCCTCCTCCTCCTCTTCCTCCGCAGGACAATAATAAAAATGACAGCCTAAACCTCAGGTGATGGCACATTATGCATGCCATCCAAACAAATCCTTCCCAGTGTAAATTAAACACACCCAGTGCGTCTCACAGCCCAGATCAGACTCTGCAAATCGACCGGGGTAATAATAATAATAAGAACTGAATAAAAGGTAATGGAATAAATCAAGCTGATCATATCCTGAGAGGCACAACACACGAAAAAAACTTTGCATTTTTTGTGGGAAAACTCACGGAAATGTTACACCGCAGGTCAATATCTATGCTTTAGTTTTCTATAAATAACAAAATAATTGAGGAGATGCTCTGTCAGTCTGGACTTCACCTAATTTACTCACTGATTTTTAAAGATTAGCTCTGGACAGGACTGGCTATGGGCTTTGAATTGTGTACAAGAAACATTAAAATATCAAATATGAAATCATTCAGACTATGTGTCCTAAAAATTAAAAAGCTTAGACACCTGTTGTGTGGACACACAGAGCAGAAATACTGTTTACAGACACAAATACCATCTAAGAATCCATTACTTAAGCAGCTGATCGATAGTCCAGCGTTGGTCATGTATGCTTTTTCTTTTGCTCCTTTTCCCTGATGATGGGCCTTGAAGTTGTTTGAATTTGAATGTTATTAGTGTAACACAAATATGATGTTATATATAGTATGTATGTGATAGATGTTACTTGATTTCGGACTCCAGGAAGACTATAGCTTGTGCCATTGGTATCAGATAAAGGGGATCCTTTTTAAATAAATAAATAAAACACACACACACATGTGAGAAATATGCTTGAATATTGTCAAAGAATGGGGACTTAATTTGCATAATCCAAACGATGCTTGCAGCCCTGTTTAGGATGCACTAAAGGTCGATGTTTGTCATGTTTTAATTAGTCTTCATTAGTAGGCGTAAGAGACATTTGTGTGGAGCAACAGGCATGCAGCCTATTCATCTCTCTGGCTGCTGAGAGACGCACAAAGTTGGCAGGCTAAATCCATCTGGGAAAGTTATTGCGCCTAAAATGGTCTTTGACAGCCAGCCCCCCGATAAGTGACAAATTCACAACATACCAGTGGCTAGGGGGGGTAAAAACAACTCAGGTGCACGCGGGGTGAAAGGGACTCATGGCACATGGTGCTTTCAGGGAAGTCCGGCACTATTTTGGCAGTTTAGGCGATGCCACACAGGGAGAGAGGTCAAGAAAGCGCTTCTGACTGACTGACCTTCCACTATAATTAAAGTTGCAAGCTGGACGCAGAGACATAACAGGAATTGTTTCGAATGAACTCCGATCTGGAAAACGGAAATAAACGGGAGAGGGAAAAAAAAAAAAAATTGTAGCCAATGTTGGATCTCTTTTTTTTTTTGGACAGCTTTCATTAAATGTGGAACTTTTTCTCACAAATATTCTACGTGCCAAAGTAGATCAGTTCCACAATATTTGGCAGCCCTATCTGAATTATATTGGACCTGATCTCTCCTCCATTATCTCAAAAGGAGTCTTGAACATGAACTCACATATCCTGTGACTTCCCTGCACTACGGATTATTTCCTATGACCTCCTTTATTCATTTTTTTTTATCTGAGCTGTACTGGTGTTTGTTGTTGTTTTGTATTTTTTATTCTTATTGTGTTTGTGAAAATAAGAAAACCCAATAAACATATTAAAAAAAAAAGAAAATGTGGAACTTTTAAAACTCTGTGATATGATCACATCTGGCTGGTTGGTTTGACATTTGTAACTAAAATCCACTAAGATGAGCTACAGGTTGAATGAGTTGCTTAAAGTCAAGATTAATACGATTTGGAAAATGTATATAGTCTTAGTTTAACATGCATTTTTGAATGTAGTGGTTGCACATTTACTTTCCCCTTTAATTTGCAGGCAGGGCAGTGAAATATCTGGTGGTCACCAAAATATATGATATTTTATACTTAAGTTTGATTTCTTTTAAAGATATTTATATGTAAAAATCCTGCAAATAAAAAGGGGGAAGTATAGTGCAACCACTACATCTCTGCAGGTTGAATGAGTTGCTTAAATTGAAGATTATTAAAATTTGGAAAATGTATCTAGCCTTAGTTTAACATGCATTTTTGGAAAAATGCACCTTTCATTAAATGTGGAACTTTTAAAACTCTGTGGTATGATCACATCTGGCGGGTTGGTTTGACATTTGTAACTAAAATCCACTAAGATGAGCTACAGGTTGAATGAGTTCCTTTAACTGAAGATTAATAAGATTCGGAAAATGTATCTAGCCTTAGTTTAACATGCATTTCTGGAGAAATGCACCTTGCAGAGATGTAGTGGTTGCACATGTACTTCTGCCTTTAAATTTGCAGGCAGGGCAGTGAAATATCTGGTGGTCACCATTCCGAAATATATGATATTTATACTTTGATTTCTTTTAAAGATTTTACCATATAGCTAAAAAGGCTATCCTGCAATTAAAGGTGGATGTACATGTGCAATCACTACATCTCTGCAGGTTGAATTAGTTGCTCAAATTGAAGATTAATAAGATTTGAAAAAATGTATCTAGCCTTAGTTTAACATGTATTTTTGAATAAATGCACCTTGCAGAGATGTATTGCACATGCTCTTATTTGCAGGATATTTGCATGGGAAGCTCTTAAAAGAAATCAAACTAAAGTATAAAATATCATATATTTTGTTAAGGTGACCATCAGATATTTCACTACCCCTGCCTGCATGCTTAAACCTGCTCTGTTTATTCTGCAGCAAGTGTTTTCCACCTGTTTCTCACACACACTTGTTCCTCCTTACTCATAAACGCACGCAGGAGCTCGAGACAGGTGCACGAGGCATTTGGACGATGCAAAACCCGTAAAGCATCCTGGGTGACCAAAAACTTCAGTGGCCCACCGAGCTGAGTGTGACAGAGACAGAGAGAGAGAGAAAGAGAGAGAGAGAGTCACTGCACATCAGGAGGAGCGTTTCTAACAGTGCACTGGCTTTCCTCTGAGATCTGTTTAGCTGCACATTTCCATTCATAAAATAAATCCCCCCCTCTGGTTCCTCTCTCCACTCCCACCACTCTCACATGTTGCATGGCAGCTTTATTTGTTCTGTATGATGGAGAATGTAAACCCGTTAACCTGACGGAAATAACCACCACGTGGAGTTCATTCTTTGCTGTCACAAGTTAAGACGTGAAAAGTCCTGTTGGCTGACCAGCTGGAAAACTACAGTATGATGGAAAAACACTGACACCAGTTGAGTATTAACACTAGAGCTATAGAGCCTAAAGCTGATGCATATAATAGAGTGAACTTTAACAGTCTTTATGAGGAGCCTATAATGACTTTTACTAGTTTATTCTAACATGGAAATAATAATGAAACTCTAGTTTTAAAGTTGTAGTGGTCAGAGAGAGGATGGGTTGTCCTAATGGTGAAATCTTGTTTTTCGTGAGCGTCTCTTTCTTTGAGCTAATTTTTCTTTTTTTTAACCCTTTAATTCCTTAGTCAAAGTAACAATGAATGAATCAGCAGTTTCTCCTCTATACCTTTTAATAATTTCAAAATAAAAAGAGGTTGTAAATTGTGAACTTTAACTATCTTTTCTCATTAGCCTAATCACTTTTATTTGGATAATAATAATAATAATAATAATAATAATAGTGAAACAGTAGTGTTAAAGTGCTAGGGGTCAGAGAGAGGGTGTTTTGTCCTAATGGCTAAATCTTATCCTTTTCTCTGAGCTAATTTTTCTTTTCTTTTAACCCTTTAATTCCTCAGTCATGGGGTCTTAAAGTCACAATGCATGAATCAGCAGTTTCTCCTCTATACCTTTCAATAATTTAAAAAAGAAGAGGTTGTAAATTATGAACTTTACCTATATTTTCTCATTAGACTAATGACTTTTACACATATACTTTGACATGGAAAATAATAATAATGAAACAGTAGTTTTAAAGTGCTATAGGGGTCAGAGAGAGGAGGTTTTGTCTTCTGGCTAAATCTTTTTTTGTGAGCGTCTTCTTTCCTGAGATAATTAATTATATTTCTCCCTTTTTTAACCCTTTAATTCCGTAGTCATTTGGGTCTTAAAGTAACAATGCATGAATCAGCAGTAGTTTTCCTCTACCTTTCAATAATTTCAAAATAAAAAAAAAGGTTGTAAAAGTAAAGCAATGCACGTTTGCCATGAATTTCCTATAAAAAAAATATTAAACTACTGGTGTTGTTCTCTTTTCCCTGTTTTGTTAGGTATACTTTTATAACTTTAATTTCCTTTTGGGCATGTAGTACTTTGGGGTTTTATTTTGTAGTCAGAGTTGGAGGGTGTGTTATTTTATCATATCATGGGCTTGCCCTCGATTTAAAATTCCGTATTTGGCAATAAAATATTCAGAAATTGAACAAACTTGACTCCTCATGATATTCACCGAGTTGTATGTTGGATTCACTCAGACCAACTTGTTGGCTCGTAATGAGCCTATTTAGGATTTACACTCTAACACTAAAAAACTAGATTTTCCACTTGAGCAAGAGCAGAAATCAATATTAAATGTAGGAATTTGCCACAGTTTTATACATTGGTCCAACTTACAAGTTTCCTACCACTCTGCATCCAACACAACTCAATTAACAACAGCTACAAAAACGTTTTCTCCTACATCTCTTATGAGCAATAAGGAAACTTTATTATAAAAAACGTTTTTGATGTAAATTCAGACAGGAGTGCTGCTTTGTTTGGCTTTTTTTTTTTTGGACATTTTAGTAAATATTTATATAAAACAATAAGTGACAACTGGTTTTAACACTAAAAAAACTATATTTTCCACTTCCAATATTAAATGTAGGAACTTGCCACAGTTTTATATATTGTTCCAACTTACAAGTTTTCTTCCACTCTGCATCCAACACAACTCAATTAACAACAAAAACTTTTTCTCCTACTTATGTTTTTATCTCTTTTGAGAAATAAGAAAACTTTATTTAAAAAAAAATGTGTGATGTAAATTCAGAGGAGTGCTGCTGCTCTGTTTCTGCTTTTTTTTTTTTTTTTTTTACATTTTAAGAAATATTTATATAAAACAATAAGTGAGTACCCACCGACCGTTTTGCTCATATTAGTGCAGCGTTCAGGAGTTTGCTGATGGGAGCTCAGCTGCATTCAATTAGTCTTCATCCAATTTAGCCGCGGCCTTAATTGCGCTCAGGGTGCTGCAGTTGTTTGTGCTTAATCTCTGTTTCAGACTTCTGTGGAGAGAAATACGAGCTGCTCCTTAAAAACAATCCCAATTCAAATGAGACTTATCTACGCCAGACCGATCAGACGGATTAAGAGTTATTAAAACCTATAAAGGGCTGAAACCAGAAGATCCAGCAGCACTGAGGATTTCTCTGTAAACACCTTTCACACCAAGGAAAAAAAAAAAAAAACACGATATAGACATCATCTACATAGGATGGTGTATGATAAATAAATAGTGGAGTAAAAAGGAGGATATCTGGAAGGTGATAATTAGACTTTGAGAAGCATCTCACATATACATATTCTCCCTAAAAATACAAAACCTAAGTTTTATGGCTTTTTACGCACAGTGTTTCAGTAACATTTCACCATGATATGAAGCAATAATAGCCTGCTATGTTCGTGTACTACACTGCATAAAATATAATTTACAAGTAGCAAAAATGCACCAATGAGATCAAATAATTGGATTTGTTTTTAATCCAAATTTTTTTTTGCACATAAATTTCTTGTGATCTGCCCATTTCTCCCACATTCAACACATTTTGGAAAATCCCTGGAAACAACTCTGTCTCTCTCCAAATCCTAAAATGTATTTTTGATTGATTTTCTACTTTTTTTTTGCACATAAATGTCTTGTGATTTAGCCCATTTCTACCACATTCACCACACTGCATGTTCTGAAAAAAATCCCTGGAAAAACAATGGGTCATTTTGAAACAACTCTTTCTCCAAATTCCTAAAATGCATTTCAGATTAATTTTCTTTTTAAACTAATTGACTTTTTTTTTGCACATAAATGTCTTGTGATCTGCCCATTTCTCCCATATTCACCACATTTTGGAAAATCCCTGGAAAACAATGGGTCATTTTGAAACAACTCTCTCCAAATTCCTAAAAATGTATTATAGATTAATTTCCTTTTTTAAACTAATTGACTTTTTTTTTCATTGTAGACACAATTAGGCCCTTATCTAATCTGCTCTAATTCGGCCTCCATGCTCTTCTTGGCTGACCCGGGATGAAGAAACAAGAGGGCATCGAGCTACCAAGACCCACAAAAGCACAACAACAAAAAAATCATATGGGATCATCAAATAGGAGAGACTTGCTTTCAGGTTTTGAAAGGCACAGGAAGCTGGAGGATTTGGTCTCCGACCCCTGCATGGTGACAGAGCTGATATCTAGAGACCCCCATTCATCTGGAGGGTGGTGGTGGTGGTGGGGG